>JAAGNO010018668.1:0-63238 GCA_033439905.1 Ceryle rudis | reverse complement strand
TGCGGATCATCCACGGCCGCGAGTTCGACCAGAAGGCGCTGCTGGAGTTCCGGGCCACCATCTACGAGAACATCCTCAAGGTGAGGGGCGGGAGGGGGCCCGGGCAGGGGCGGGGGGAGCGGCGTCTCCAGACGCCTTCGCCCCGAGCAGTCCGGGGATGGAGGGAGGCCGGCGCCGACACATCCCGCTGTTTTGCGACTTTGGGCCGTGCCCGGAATCGCCGTCGGAAAAGGATGTGAGCTGGGCTGGGGCGGCGGCGGCTGCTCCCCCCGGGTTGCTCGGATGCACCTTCTCTTCGGGAAGGGGCTTTCTGCGGTGCAGGTGTTTCATGAGGCGTGTACCTTTTGTGCGGGCTGTGGGAGGCGAGGCTCTCGGGGTTTCAAGCGTTATCCGTCAAAAGGCCTCAATGAAAAAGAAGGCTCAAAGGAAACTTCCCAGCAAAAGGGATTGAAAAAAGCTTTGTGGAAACACAGAGGGGAGAGGATATAGGTGTGGCCTGCGTTCTGGAAAAACACATTATGAGAGCATCCTCGAAGTCAGAATTGGAGAAACTTCAATATTTGAAGAAATGAGGAGGAATTTCTATGCCTCTACTAAGTGCCCGATGGGACAAGAAATGGGGCCTTGTATAGATGTTGTGGCTGTGAGTGATTGTTACTTGGTACATGTACAGAAACGGGGGAGCATAGGCCCTTAGAGTTGGGTAGTGTGGGATGTTATCAAGCGTAGCACTGAAATGGAAATAACTTTGTTTTGGTACCTTTGTAAAAAAGCTTTTGCTCAACGTGTGTGCACTGTTCATAGCGCTGGTAATATATTTCTGCAGTGACTGGAGAATATAAAGGCTACTGGTAGAGCCTACAGGTAGAGCCTTTGGGTCTGCAAACAATTAAGGAAATTCAGCCTTGACAAATACTGTTTCTGGAAAACAAGCTTCGACGCCCTGTGCAGGTAGAATTCATCGTATTTCAGAAAAATACCTAAGATGTCTAAAAAACTCACTTAAGAATATCTCTCTCCTGATATTCGTCAGCTTTCTCAAACAGTTACTTTTCTGCCTTTATTTTTTATGTAGCACTCTCCCCATTCTTGTGTGGGTAAGGATTTGTGAGACTGTGAGACTTCATAGAAAATGGAAGTAAAGGAAATTCTGCAAGTTAAGGATAACAAGAATTACTTCTGAATTTTCAGCTTTGTTTTTAAACGGAAGCTTTATGTGCACTTATTAAGTGCACACATACAATGACTCTTGTTTTTAAGAATGCTGCTATTCCACGAAGGGCTTTTGCTTCTGTTAGAGAACAGGAAAATTGTTGACTAATTTTCTTTCCTTTTTTTTTTTTTTTTTTGTGTCCATTTGCAGGAGCCCATTAACTGCAAGAAAGTTGAAGCTCAGAAGTTTCTCTTTCATTGTAGTTGTGCGAGCAGAGTATCATGAGTGTTTTATCTATACGCCTAGAAATGCGAGTCTTATTTTTGAGGTTTTAATGCTTATTTTGGTACGGCTGGTGATGTATTTGTTACTGCTACCACTTTAAAGCAGTAGCAGAGGCTTTTAAGGAAGCAATTGGTGAAAACGGAAAAAATCTGAGACTCCTTCCTCTTTAAGCTGTCTCAGCAATACCAGTTATGGTAAAATGCTGTAATATTTTATGTATGCAGAAGGTATAGAGCTTTTAGCAGCAGAACTCTGTATGCTTTGGAAAGGAAAGTACGTGTCTCCATCTTGTACTAGGGGAGGCTGAGTTGTGCACTTTGAAACACTTGTCTGCTGGGTGGCTTTGGGCAAATTTGCATAACTTAGAGTAGAATCCAGATCCTGAAGGTAGCAGTCAAGTGATCTGATTTCAGGACCGGTAGTTAAGAACACTTCTTGGACTGCTGTCAGCTAAACAGCCTCCTAATCATCCAGCTAAAATTGGGAAGTATTTAAGTGAGTTAATGCCATTCAACAGATCACCCTTTTGGCCTTGTAGATAGTGATGTGGGAGTCTGAGGTTAGGCTGCCAACTGCATCTGTTGGACTCTTCCTTCTCTTATTTCTCCGGGTGACAGGGATGGCTCTTGCGTGGAAGAATGCAAGGGTTTGGGGGAATGGCTTGGGAGTGATCTCTGTGGAAAGAATATGCAGGAGGAAGAGAAAACAAAGGAGACTAAATTACTTTTCTGGTGGGAAGGAGATCGAAGACTGGAGCATGGGGAGAAGGCAGTAGATGTTCTGTTTTGCTCATCTGAAAGAATCCTGATAACACCTTCATATTCTGTCATAATCATCAGGAAGAAATGAAATACCAAGACAGAATTACAGGGCTTTCAAAACCGTGTGATGTTGTTGGTGCATTTATTTTAGGATAATTGTGTAAAACTTTCTTGTATTAAACTTTATTCTGTGGATAACCGTAAAATGTTTCAAGTAAACTTATTTTTCTTCCTTGACAATGTAAATTGTCAAGTGAACCCGATTGCTCTTCTTTCCATAAGAAAATATGTGGACTACAGGTACTGTTCCTGTTTTCAGCAAGTTCAGACCAGGTTCATCGTCCATTAAGACTAAACGAAGCAGAGATCACCATGCATCTAACTTAGAAGAAAAGATGTAAGATGAGTTTTTATAATATGATATGTAGACAATGTGAAATGAAAGTGATCCTCTCAAATAGCATATAAATCAGTTTGACATTGTGAAGTACAGCTGCAGCAGCCTTAGCCCCTTTTTCCACACAGTTCTCAGTGTGGCCAAACAATGGTTCAGTTAAGCTTCTACAACACTGAGATCTGAGTTAGAAATGCAGTGTAAATCTCTGAGATTAAATGGTCAATTTTCATTTTCCAGCCATGACTAAACTTCTCTCAGAAGGAGGAGGATTACTGCTCCCTCAATAGCGCTTGATAATTCTAAAGTGCTTGTTGCAGTCGTACTCGGGCGGCCTATGCAGCTCATGGAGAATGAAGGAACTGATTCAGAAAACAGAACCTGAAATGTCTTCGAAAATAAGTGCTCTGCATGAGCTGATGTTAGTGTCAGCTTCCACTTTATTCTGAGTTTTCAGCTTCCTCCTTTTCGGCTAACTTCTTAATGCTGAGTTCTTTCCTTACTCTGTTCTTTCTTTCTCATCCCCCACTTCAGGAAACCCTAGTTAGAAACAAAATGCTGAAATGAAGTAAATCTATGATACAGAATTTGCTTTTCCATTTAGTACAGGTGATGGTTCAGGGCCTTGCTAGCTTTTTCTGGCATTTGTGGGACAGTCTTCAAATACATTAGTTTTGCTTTGGTTTAAGGTAAATAGTCATCGGTTAACTACGGTTTTGCTTGTTAATCGAGGCTAAGTTTCAAAGTAACTTTTTGGAACTTTCTGATGATCGAAGTGAAAAGCAGTAGTGTTTATGTTCTGGTATGAGTACACAGGCTTCAGGACTGTAGCACACCCACCTGGAAAAGGAAAGTGGATAGGACAGGGCTTGCTGCTGCAGCGTGAATTTTAAGGTGACTTTTGGCTACGCGGAGAAACTTGGAAAACTTTTGTGTACCTTAAATTTCAAATCTTAGAAATATCTGGTGGTGTTACAAGAGCATTTTGATGCCTTCCAAGTGTAGCTGAAGGAATCTTTTGATACCTTCCAAAACAGATGGGTTGGCCTTGCTACTCTACTTGCTTCCTTTTGATAACAGTTAAAGAGCTTAGATACTTGATGAATCATGGCTCTGATGTTTCTTGTCTAAATGTTGGTTTTGTTTCAAGTATGAGAATATCATGCTGCTTGAAAAAACCTGGTTTAGCTGCGTAAGAAAATAATTAAAGTAGTATAAAAGCACCAGGGTGGTACTTGCACCAGCTTGTTTGGGAGATTTCAATCTGAACAGAGAAAAAATTCAGCTTTTAAAAGTCTGAAGTATAATCTGTTGAGATTTTCAGTAATGTTGGTTTCCATGCTGAAAGTGAGAAGGCCACCTCAAGGTTTCAATACATCTGTAGGTGTTTTCTTGTTGTCTGTGGCCTGAATTGCAATGATTGACTAAGGAATTGAAAAGTTCGGAATTGCAGAGGAAAGGACTGCTCAGGAAATGTGTAACTTCATATGTGGGCTTGGGGCGGGGGGGAACACAACAAAAGATTTTTGAATGTGAAAACTCCTGGAGGATGAATCTTTGGGACTTTTCAGTGCAATTGTAATACATGTGGGCATAGCTGAGAGTAACAACATGAATACAAGTGACGGTAAGGTGGGCAAAATGAGGAACCCGTGCTGCAGTCCAAGAAGAACTTTGGACTTCTGCAACCAGTACTAAACCTAAACTGCAGCTGCTTCACTGTTGCAGGTACTCTGTACACCTTGAATGGGCTTATGTTGTGCTTATGGTCTCTAACTATAAGATAGTTGTAACTCCTGTTGTTGAAAAAGAAACAAAACTTGCTCTGGGAGTTTTCTGTGAGAACTGAGAAAAGAACACTCCTCACTCGAAGTGACAGGATTACCTGGTAGTACGTAATGCAAGCGGATTTCTTCAAACAGCCTACAAATGAAGGGGGAATACATCTTTCTGTTATGTGAACTCTATTTACTCTTTAAATTGACTTGACTCCACATTTCCTTAGGTTTACATGTAGATGAATTCAGTAACCTGTTAGGAGGTGATGATAGTGACACTCAGTCTGTTACTTCAGCGTTGGGATCTAGCTGTATTTTAGTAGTTGGTCACAGGATACACTGTCAATCTCATTTCTGCTGGGACAGCTTCTTTTGAAATGAATGACAAGAAGAATACTCCATAGGAGCTGTGGTTAATTAGGACTTTTTCCATTAAATTTAAGATACAAGTGCTGAAGTTCCATCATAGAACTGGTATTTAAATCTGATTGTCTTTGCTTTGTACTTTTATGGTGCAGTGGTTATTTTAATATGAAAAATAATATTCACAAAGTTACGTAGAAAGGAAAACTTTTTAGTCTTCCTGTTCTACATTCATTGAATCAATGAATCATACTAACTTCCAGTTGATGTATTTTCTGTGTCTTAAATATAAATTCTGTTAGCTTCGGAGGTCTCTTTTCATTTGGCATGTCCCTTGGTTGGACTAGGAGAGAGCAACTGTCGTCATGGTGGCTGCTGGAAGAGTAATGGTTAATAATAAGTGATAAATATTCATTATTATTCCAAAACAGAACTTATAATGCTCTTGTGGTGTAGTCATTATTACTGCAGAACATGAATTAGTCCCCGGAGACTGTAGACATGTACTTTGATGTTTTCCAGACAAAAGTTTAGCTACTTGAATAACTAAATTTGGGAGCTTACATTATATTCAGTTGGTTATAACATATATTTTTATAATTAATTTGGAATCAGTATTGGCAAAGACACTAGCAAATTTTGCTGCTAACAGTGCTTATGAGAACTTGGGAGCAAACTTGGACAAATTGATCTTGAACTTACTTTTTCAAACAATTACAACAGGAGAAAAGGCTAGAAGGAATCAGAAGCTGTAGTTTCCAGATGAGTTTCCTTCACTTGCATGGTTATTTTCACCCTTGTGGGGTTGAGGAGCTGGTCTTACCCCAGTGTCAAAGGCCTCTCTCTCCCTCTCCTTATGTCTGAGCACGTCTGCTGGGTATTGTGGCAGAACATTCAGGAGGGCAGCTTGGTAAGATTTTGCTAAATCTGATGGGGATACTTTTGCAACTGCAGATGCTGCTTCCACTCAGTACCTACAGAGTAGTGTGACAGTCTCAGGAGAAGGAGGAAACCCGCAGTGTAACTCCAAAAGTGTTAACTTGGAACTTTCTTTAAGGTCCTGCAACAGTCATCACCTCTGAGGTCATCATCTCTCCACTTTGTGCCCAGTGCAAGTAAAGCTTGAAGTGAGAGTATTTTTCTTCTGCTGCATTTATCGTCATTTTGCTGGATTCAGTCAAAGACTCTTTTCAGAGTTTCCAGACAAGCAGACATCCCTGCTGCTCCCGATTCAGAGATTCAGTGGCTAATGCAAATGTTTCTTAATGTTTGTGTTCCTGTGGACTAAGTAAATGACACTTCTCCTTTGTTCCCATTCTTTATTTGTATGTTGGGCTGGAAGGTAGGTCATCTTTACTGTTTACACTGCTCTCAACTGGGTGGTACTGGAAGATGTGAATGGTGAAAATATATGCATAACCAGTGAGCCTTTTTGTTGTCTAACTGGGCTAACTGGTGCTGCTTCCACTCCTACCCTTGTGCCTGTCTCACAGCAAACTAATACAGGCGGTGGAAACCACTTTTTATCTAGGCGACTAGGTTGTAGGTGATGTTTGCTCGCTGGATTGGCTTGTGGGCTTAGATAAATGACAAACCTCTCAGACAGCAGGAGGAGGAACTACACTGCCAGGAAAGATGCCCCTTTTGATGGTACCCAGTTGCTAGACCGACTGCTCTGTAATGTGAAACCTTATCCTTAATGACACTGGTGTCTTGGCTGCTGCTTGGCTGTAATGTTCCAAGGACACAGATCAAATAAAAACACCATCAATGCTTTTTCGATTGCATGCTGTAAAATCTGATTGTCTTGCTATTACCTTGTTAGTAGTAGATCACCTCCTTCCCAGAGTTCCAGACAGCAATTAAAAAAAGTGCACAACTTTATTTGCAAACTCTGACAACTCTATTTTTAATAATTGTATTTGAAAGTCTTTTTTAGAAGGTTAAGAGAAGTTTTCTAAAAATACATGCAGGTTACATTTTATCATCTTTCTTTACTTGCCAGTAAGCGTTGCTGCTGAGAAGTCCAGTGCCATCTATGGCTGCGTGATTCAGCTCGTGTGCGCGCGCGCTCTCTCTCGTTGGCAGCAGTGATCACAGAGCTATTGCAATTTTCTGGTACAGTTAAAGTTGCCAGTCTAGCTGGACCTGTGTTCATATAGTTGCATCACTTCACACTGTTCTACTGGTGTAAAGGAGGGTGTATTAGAAATACCTTGCTGAGGTGGGAGCACTCCTTTTGGCATTAGCTCAGGTTTTTAGTGGTCTCTGTGAATTGTGATCCCCAGAGTTTGCCAGTTCCTTGTCAACAGCGATGAGGAGAAGCACAGTAGGAAGCACAGTTGAATCTCTCTGTTGCCTGCATTGTTCGTGTTGTTTATAGCCCTAGGAGAAGACTCTGTTGCCTATTAGCTACGACTCAGAGTCCCCAGTCACGTATTCAGCAGCGATCATCACCTCTCTCACAACAAAAATTTCTGTATGGGATAGACATGCTGGAGATTGAGGGCTTTGGTATGAGGTTGGGCAATGTATTAATGGTAAAAGCTTACAAAGTAGCTGCTGCAGTATTTCCCGTGTAGTATTTCATGTGTAACAGTTAAACTCTCTTGCCTGATCTCATATCCAGTAGTAGTAGTTTCTTAAAATTCTTATGAGAAAATGCACTGTAAGACACTTTTTTGTTTGTATACAAACTCTAAGTAGTTTTGCAGATTCTTTCTACATGTTTGACTAGAACGGTCAAATATTTTGATCACTTGACTGTTCTTCTGTGCATGGAAGAACCTGCCATTGCTTATGGGCAAGTGCCCCCCCAATCCTGTTGCTTCCATTGTGTGTTTGGCACTTGACCAAACCAGTGTGTTCACTGGGCCTCTGAGTTGGTTCATCGGGCAAAAAGTGTGAGATTTTAAGGATAAGGAATCCTTCAAGTACTGGAGTAAGTACATAAAACAAAACATAGATGTTTTAAATTACGTAGTAGTGTAACTACTGATGTAAGTTATTCTTAAATAGGGCTCCTCTTTAAATACTGGAGCACTTCTTTTTATCTGTTGCCAAGTATCACAGGCTCCAAGTGATATTAGCTGATGATAACATTACTAATAATTCCTATAAAATAATTATTATTTAAAAATACAAGACAACCTGTTTTGTTTTGGGTTTTTTTCCAAAGCTAGAACACTTCAAAAAGTAGAGAACTATATTCAAGCCAATCCTAGTAATGAGCATTTGTGCAAATGCTCATAAAACCTTCCTACCACTGGTGAGGAGCAAACACTCTGCATAGTGCCAGACAGCTGTGCTCTGTCAGGCCAAGGATCTAGCGCTTTGTCTCTGACATGAAAACAAGCCCACAACCAAAAACGGGTACAAGAACAGAGCAATGTGATACTTTGGTATACTCGTCTAGTAACTGGCAGCCTTTGGTTTTGGAAACTTCTTGAGCCAGGAGCTGCATCTGGAATGTAATTGAATAGTCCTCTTTGGACCTTTCTTCCATCAGTTTGACTTGATTGCTTTTTGAGTCCACTTATACTTTTGGCCAACATCCTTTATAAATGAGTTTGTTTCGTTGGGGGGATGTGTAGGAAAAACCCTTCTTTTAATTTAATCTTCTGTTTGATAACTGTGTTGCTGTAGTCCTTGTGTAATAAGGGGTAGGGAAAGAATAGGCTTTTTCTGCTCCGTTTCTCCAAGTGGTTTGTAATTTCTGTAGACTTCTGAAATATCATGTCTTTGTTATATTTTTTTTCAAAGCTGTGGACTTCTAGATGTAGATCCTAGATTCAGATAGAGGGAACCTTTCCTGCGGTAACTTGTCTGCAGAGTAATGGGATTATCAAATGCTCATTGTGGCTGCAAAAACGAGTGTTACCAGTAACTCTGAAATGCGAGAACAGCAATACATGGGATCTAAATTTGGCAATTTCTCTGTTTCTTCTCATCTTTCTGACATCTGCTTGTAGCATTTATAGAACTGTTTTGTGCAGATGGAGAAATGTTAAGTTTAGATTCACTTTACTGGGGATCTTGCTGAGTCACAAATACTTTTAACCGTAAAGAGCTGGGGGTAAGAAACATTGCCTATATTGCTTGTTACGTAAAGCTTTTACTCCTGATGCATTTTAGGTGTGTATCTCAAAGCTGATGTGTTCTTGAAAAGCAACAATTTGTAGAAGTACTGTTCCTGTGGATACGCATAGGACAGCATTCCTGCTAAGCCGTTTCTTACTTTTGATGGTTTTTATTCAGTGTTTAAAATGGACCTTCTCTGTGTGTCTGCCTATGTCTCTTCTGTCAGTGCTAATGCTGATGATGTCTCTACATCTGAATCTGCCACGTTGCCCTGGCTTGGGCTTGGGTATGTGATTTGGTGGCAAATCATTTCTCTAAAACAGGCAGAGGAAGGTGCTGATGCTACATCCTCCCCATGGATGACCTTGCAGTAGTTAGTGTGCTCTTGTAGTGTCTGTGAGGTTGAAGCTTAGCTCTCTCCCTTGCCCCAGGGAGATTCAAACCTGCATTTCCAAGGAGCAGCAGCCAGTAGATAAGTGACTATTCTGGGACTGGAGCAGTCTCTGTGCCCTTGATTGAAACTCTTTTCTGTGTTTTTTTCCAAACAAATGGTGAAAACTTTCCTTAACAGTCTCTTGAGATCCTCCATATCTCCAGGGGGAGCAGGAAAAGGCAGAGTGACAGGGTGGGGGAACATGCTGAGCCTGAGCTCCCAGTCCTGCTTTATCCAAATAGGAATCGTTCAGTCTTGCTGACCCTCTGAAGGGACTTTTGTAGCTGTGGGATGGGTAAGGGTTAAACCAGTTTGAAAGCTGAGAGATAGAAAAGCTGGAGCAGAGCGGCTGGGGGAGATGGCTGCAGAGAGCTGGAGCTGAAGCAGGTGAAAGGTCAGAGCTGGCCTGTGTGGGCTGGAAGCTCCGTCCTGGGGAGATGGTGATCGCAGGCTGACACAGCGCCGATTAACCATTTCTGCTCATAAACACTTCTCACTGAACAGGAACAAACCCATCATTAAATACCTAACAGTAGTGGTGTCCCACCAGTCTCGCTTAACACGGTGCCTTGGAAAAAATGAATCTTGAAGTTCTCAGCTGGGGGAGCTGACAGTGGCTTTGAACTGCTCCCGGGATGGTGTTCCATGCAAGTGATGGGCTTGCAGAAGTGTCTGAGGTCATGGGATGACTTGCAGGCATCTGCGGTTCTGATAGAACCTTCCAAGTGGGCTTTCTCTCTCCTTTAACACTGTTCAAATAATGCAGATTTAAAGACTTATATTAATAAAGGGATAAACTGTAACTAGGGATGAGTTGGCTGTGGTCTGTATGACAGTTACTAAATAGTTATGTCTGGAATTTAAAGCAGCAGGTTGTAAATATATTCAATTTTAGTCTGTTCATGGTATTGTGAAGATATATTCTCTACTTTATAAAAAGAAAGTAACAATCACTAGAGAATCATAAATATTTACATTTCTGGGAAACTGCACATCAGAAACACTGTGACATCATGACAACCCTGTTGTGTTGCTTTGAGTTCCTATTCTGTGACACTCACCCTAAGTTACTTCTCCCTTCCCTCTCCAATCTTAATTTCCATTGAGAAAGTTACTGTTCTTGTTGTGATGCTCTTAAAGGACTGGAGAGGTGAAAGGTTCGAGTGTTGAAGAAAATATATATGCAGTCCTGATAGCTTAAAGTATGTAAAAAAAAAAAAAAAAGTTCTATAATATGGAGGCTCATGTGAATAACTGTGGAAACAACTTCAGTTTTCTTTATTTATTTTCATAAGCTGTAAAACCAAAAGATCAACACAATGAGGAAAGTAGTTTAATATAACCCACAGATTTTATTTGTGAATTAGGTAGTACTTGAGATACTAAGCCACCATTAACAGATCTATCCATTATTAAAGTAGTGCTTACTATTGAGAAATAACTATTGGCCATCTGAAGCTATTTAGTATAAATATAGTTAGATTCAAGGCTGAAGTTTCAGTTATTTAACCTCATGAGTTTGCCTGGTTGCCATGACTATCAACTTAAGTTTCCATAAAAACTGCAAAATGTGAAATTAAGCAGCCTGAGTGAAATTTGAGGACTAGATCACTTTTCTTACATATTTTTTTACAGAATTAGAGTACCAAAACCTACCTGTCATGACTTATTAGCAAATATCTGGAAAGCTCAGAAAGTAAGCTGATGCTGATGGAAAACTGCACCTGCTTTACTGAGCCTAATAGCTTAAAATCTCCGCAGTGCCTTCACTCCTCTTGCCATGGGGCTTTCTTTCTGAAGGTAACCATTTGGATGAGAGTCTCTCAATGGAAGGTGCTCATTTACAGCAAATTTTCAAGAAGTTTGTCAAGCTGGATAGCTGCATTGTATTGACAGAATAGTATGAAAAACAGACCAAAAAAAAAAAAAACAAACCCAAACCTTCAAATACTTCTGAGTCCTTGTTCTTTTACGCTTTAGTCTTTTTATCGCTGACTTTCTTATCTGAATCATTCTTTAGGGCTGCAGGGTTCTGGTTGATGCACGGGACAAACTGGGGATCCCTTGGCAGTACACCGAGAATGAGAAGCATGGGATGTTTTTGATGGCTTTTGAAAACAAAGCTGGAATGCCCATAGAGCCTGCCACCTTCCAGCTGTATGTTCCTGCACTGGGCGCGCTGTGGAGGGATTCGGGAATCAAGGAAGCCTTCAGCCGTCGGAGCGAGTATCAGCTGGTGAGTATATTCATCCTCGTTGTGGGAGGAAAAAAAAGTTCCTTGCTGTATAAATCTCTCTTCTGCTGAAAAATCGCTTGCTACGTGCAAGATTTAGCCATCGTGTGAGCCGTTTGTAGTAAAGCTGTAAATCTGAGCACTTCAGCAGCAGAAACAAGTGGTAATTGGAGCCAAACTTGAAAAACTACATGGCAGTAAGAGGGAGTGCACATGACTGGATAAACTGGAAGAGCAAGAGGAACCAAAAAAGGCAGGAATTGGTTGAACTAAAAATATTTTAGCAGCTCAGTAGGTCTGTTCATAGTAGGTCACTGATGAAGGCACACTTAATTTGTAACTTTCCAGTCCTGCCAGCTTGCACTATATTGATGCTGGCAAACCATTCCTGCATGCAGATCTTTTGAAGTGAATGCAACACCCATTCCGGCTGCTGCTGTTTGACTGTTTCTTTTCATCCTGACGTCTGCAAGTGAAACTTGGATAAGCAACTGAAAGATGACAGTGAGCATAAAAATATGCTATCTTCCTTGCTTTCTTGTTATTAGGTTTTCATGCTCTTGTACCAAAATAGCTGCACTTCTGGTATGGAATATGTTTCTGACAGCTGTTCGTAGTCCACTCCTTTTTCTTCCTACGTACAAGATGGAGATGCTTCCCCCCACTTTCTCTTTTCCTTCTGTGTTCACTAAAACAAGGTACCAATCCATGCAGCTAGTTCTTGGAAGATTATATGGGATAATTTCCTAGCTGTTGTAATAATGTATCTTTGATTTAAACATTAATTATGCTTCAGTCTGCAGAGAGAATTCTTTGGTTTGGGTGTTCTGTCTCCAAAATGCACTCAGCTGTTTGTTGTTTTTAAAAACAACAAACAAAACCCCAAACAACAAAAGAAAACATTTAAAAAAAAAAAAAAAAGGAAGAAAGAGACAGTTAAAGATAAAATTCTTCATGCCTGGATACATTATCATTGTTTAATTCGAAGAATTAAGTAGAAGATAGAAAGAAACATGGCTTTGTATAGTCTCCGTTAGACTCTTACAAAGGAACTCGATATAGCTAAAAAAAAACCCTAGAGAAATTCAGTAGTGAAATTCTCATTGTTTGTTCCCTTATCCTGCTTCTCCGTGTGGCTTCTCTAGTGTCTAACACTGTAGTTAAACTCATGCTGCAGCCCTCAGGTACCCATCTCTCTCCACTAATAAGATAGATATTTGAGTCTTGTTGCATATCTTTGAACTCTCTCTGTGTAGTAACTCCAGACTGCTAGAATAACTAAAGTGGCTAGGTAAAACTGTCACAGGATGATTGTATAAACCTCACTTCCTCAGGCTAAAAATGTAACAGTTTCCCATGTGACAGCACTGGGGATGGGGGGAGAGGATGTGCAGAGACGGAGAGAAGATAGATTAATTGTTCCATAATTCCTAGTGTCTGTAGACAGAGACTTAAGACTTTGCTGTTTTAAGCAGTGTTCAAGTATGGAATAAAAAGATGGTTCATGCCACAGGGAACTTGAATTTAACATGAGACAACTGCTAAGAGAATCCAATATAGTAAGCAATAATTGCATCAGTGGCCTGTTAAGATTTCTTTCTTTTTTTTTTTTTTTTTTCTGGGAAATGGTATGATCAAGCATGGAGTTTATTTTTAGGGGGAGAATCAGATTGGGATCATGTGGGAGGTTCATTTCTGTACTAGTTAGTAATAAAATTGCATCAAACTGGAAAAAAGTCCAGTTTGAATAAATAGCATTCCAAAACTAGTAGGCCTACCTCTGCATTCTCTGGCTTTGAGGATTAAACAGGAAATACCAAAAAATAAAAAAGCCCCACAAAACCCAAGCATTCAGGCATGCAAGTGATCATTTAATATGCCGTCATCTTCAACATCATGGTCTAGTTTCATCATGGATCTTTGTAAAAGCATATAACCTGTTTAATGTGGAGCAACTGGAGCTGCTGCAGACACCAGAGTGTTAACTTGTCAATAGTGCAATGCTGTGATGTATTGCAGAAATTCTGTGTAACTCAGCCCCACGCACATGTGTCTGTGGCAGCAACACCTTGAAAATCCTGGGTGCTATTATTTTGCTGGGCAGGCTGCATCACCAGGAGATGATAAAGTACCCCAATTATAAATAAAAAGCACTTGCTGCATAAACTTTTCTTTTTAAACACAATAGATTGTACTTAAGGATACAAATGCTACTTCTGGATTGATCACTAAACAAATTATTAACACCTTAATAACTTGAACAAGTTTCCCTATCTTGCTTCTAGGTTCAGCAGAACTCTGATTCCCTGAGTACATGGGGATTAGCAGCAGGACAATTCCTAAAAAAAAAAAACAAACAAAAGAAAACACCCACAAACATTTTAAACTGCATAAATTTAAAGCAAGCAGGTCATTTAAGGAGATGTCTTATTTATAAGTGCATAAGATGTGTATAAACCCTTACCTTCATGTAGTTTAAAACCTTGCTGGTTATAGACTCGTGCAAATAAATAGAAGGCAGATATAGTGGACTCTGAGAAAACTAAAGCTTTTCTGAACTGATTTTAACTAAGGGTAAAGAAAACCTCTGCATCATCAGCCCTTTTCTTGCTTAGTGTAAGTGAGCCATTATGTGGAATATGCTTGGTTTTAACTAAATTTATTACCTTTATAGTAGCTTTCAAACAGTCGCTAAAATTTTGAAGCTGTACATTACTACGATATTTCTGAATGCTTCCCAACAACGTTTGAAATAATAACCATGTTCAGCACTTGCATTTTCTTCACCCTGGTCTTACTGTCAACTGAACAGCATCTCTTTCTTAATTACCGTTATTACTTTGGCTTCTAAGACATAGGATTATATTAATCTGTTTTTCAACTCTCTGTATTTCTTCAGGAAGTTGTGAGACTTCATTTAAAAACAGAGTAAAACATGTTGGTTGGTTTGTTAACCAGAGCTGAAAATTGCAGCGTACAGGTGCCTTCCTATGCTCTGCAGTGCTAAGCTTAATGACTGATTCAGCAGTAGCAAACATGTTGAAAGAAAATGGTTCTAACCATAACCCTGTACAATCTGAAACCTTCTTCTGTGGGACCACAGAAGCTGCCTCTGGGCATTTGAGTGTTTGCTGCTTCATATTCAGTGCCTAGAAGTGCTGTCTGTAAATCCCTGTCTGGGTCTTTGAGCGTTTCAGAAGTGAGTGGGTGGATTCTACAATAGCAGGGTGCTTTTTTCCTATTTCTTTCCTTTTTTTTTTTTTCTTTCCTTCAACGTCCTTCTTAAAGCAGACTAACCAATTTAACTTTCTTTTCACAAACATCAGCCTCTCGCTCTTCCCCTGCCTCAGCCTGTCCCCACCAACCCAAGTTCCTCTGTTCCTTGTACGCGAGCCAAGTCGTTTGGGAGACAAAAGCTTCATTGTATGTTTGGTTACATTGTCACGTCTCTGTCCTCATTTTTAACTACTAGAATAGGAATTCCTTTGTAATCAGTATGTGTTTCTTCTCTCTTCTCCCTTGCCCTCATTATCCTACCCCATTTTCTGTCTCTATTTTAGAAAGGCATACATTTATCGTGTGTCTCAATGTCCTGTAGCGTTTGTTCTGTTGAGGTTGCCTGTGGTAGTTTGGGCAACTGGGTGTTAATTCTTCATTGCCAGCAGGTGGAGACAAATTCTATTTTGAATGGCTTCTGGGAGAAAGGACCTTGGCATCTCCATTATCATTTAGTTGAAAGGGTGGAAGCTTCTTCAGTCTGAGCCTAATAACAAGTATTTGAGTATATTTGGGAGTTCAGGTGCATGTATCTGCAAGGTTTTTTTGTACCCATAAGCGGTGTTTCGTGTTATGTCATAAACTGGGGAGACTGAGGCCAAGGTAGGAATGACTTTGGTCAGGTGGTTTCTGTTTAATTGTTGTTGGGTTGGGTTTTTTTCCTTCCTCCCCGGTCTCTGGTGCAAGTATGTGAGAAGCCTTATTCACTTCTGGTTTAATGTGTCCAGACAAACGAAGTCTGAAGTGAGGTTAGGTACTTTTTTGACTTCTTGCAACTTGGCATGCTTCATGTTATTGTGGGTGAAGATGGGACAAACAGGGCTTGTCAGGCAAGAAAATGACACTTTTGTCATAGTCAGAACAGATATATATTGTGCTCTAGCTTAAGCTAATGAGCAGAACTGCAAAGGCCATCAAATGGCTTCATCAGTTCTTAAAGCAAAATTGACATTGTTTTATCAGGGTTTTTTTAAACATGCATAATTTGTTTTGGATTTAAATCTCCATCTTAACTACTCTTAGTTAAAGCAGTATCTTTATTGGAATGATTCTTACTGTTTCCCTTCAAAGTATCAAGTCTCTCTACCCTGTAACCACGTCTTTCAAGAACTCCTGAACTACCATGGTGCAAGTCATGTTCTCATCTCTTCAGGATTGCTGGGGCTGTTTACTCTGAACTCCAAACCCTATTTGCAGTTAAGGCAGCTGTGCTGAGTTGTTCACATGCAACCAGATGAGCTTCTGATGTGTGCTTAGAGATAGCCACCCTTCCTGATACAGAAAAGAGCGTGGCCATCCGAGGAGGCTGTGAAAGGCATCTGGTTTATCAGTTATTTTTAATATGCAGAATATATTCATGATCCATCACTATAGCATCAATTTATATTTGTTATTGATGTATTATTGTTGTTTGCTTCTCTTTTGAAAGAGCTTCTAATGTTTTAATAACTCATTTAAAAAAAATTATTAAATGTCAGCATTAATGGGAAGTAACAGTTCCTGAGAGGGAATAAAGAGCTTGCAAATACAGACAAAAACTTACTACTGTGTCCATAGCTATTTTTAGATCTGTGCACAGGGAATTGTATGGAACACTTCCAGTAATACTTCAAATACTAAGAGCCTCTGAAGTCTTGGATGTGGGAAGACTCTGGAAAATGTTTTAAAGACTCTTCTTTTACATAGATTCTCCATTCTCTGGTGTTCGGAGGTGTGGGGGTTTGGGGCGTATTTGTAATAGGACGCACATCACTCCCCTATGAATTAACAATGAGGTGGTTTGGGGAGTTTTGGTGGTTTTGATTTTGGTGGGGTTTTTTTCCTTTAACCAGACACTTGAAATAAAATTAAGTTATGCCTGCCAGAACAGATAGTGTGCTGGAAATGTTGCACAGTGAACAGCCTGCTTCTTGTGTTAGGATAGCTTTTTGCTGCGTTCTCTTTATGCAAGGAGCTGATGGATTCAAAGCCTGATGGGCAGCTAGCGGTGTGTTTTGGGCAGTATGGAGGTGAGGCACTAGTCATTTGCACCAGTTCTTGAATCGGAGTGGACAAACTGTTGCTTAAATGTCTTTATTTTGGTACAGAAATAGTAAGTATGACAGTAATGTAAGATGATCAGGAGTGAGGCTAGATACCAGCTGCTGTAGCATATGGAGGTTATGCAGCAGCATTTGACTGCCTCTAGAAGTCAAGTGAATCGAGGGGTTGAACCAGAGTACCGGCTTGGCATGAGAAGTAGGTGACATGAAGTGGCATCTTAAAAGAAATCTACAGGAGTGGGGTCTTTTTTGTCAGAATTTTTCAGTGCACATCAATAGAGATTTCTTGAATCCTTAATGAAAAGGTTTCCAACTCTTCATTTGTCTTTAAGATGCAAAGGTTTCTAAATGTTTGAATCTTCTTTTGCCATATACACCACAGCACTGAGATGCAGGAGTACATGCGCCTGGTATTGACACACTGCACTTGCTCCTGCAGCTCCTCTTGAGGAAATACCAAGGTTCAAATCAACTCAGCTTATACAATTGGCCATAATTAAAAAAAAAAAAAGCTCTTTTTTTTTTTTGCAAACTACTGTTTGAATATGAGCTTACACGGGAGACTATGAATGTTGCTTATTCTGTAAGGATGACTGGTTTTTTTCTTTTTTTTTTCCTAAGCCATGGAACTCTCATATTTCAGCAGTGAAATCCATTGGGGCTTGACGAAGGCTGGTGAGATGTACAAAGGACATAGCCACACTGTTCAGTGTGCCAGCATGGGAAATCTTGTCGCCATTTAATGGATGTAATTGCGACTAGGCAGCAACTCTTTGCCAAATTACTTTTGAGCTTTACTTGGATATTCTTAGTTGGCAGAACTCCTGTGAAACTAAATTATTGCTGAGGAAATTGTGAAATTTTTTTTTTTAATTTCTTTTTTAGATCTGAATGGGACGTACCGCTATGACCCAGAAAACTTTAACAAAAACCAACCAAAGAGTGACTGACAGTAGTGCTACAAACCAGAAACTCATGTTTCTTGTTGCTGAGCCTTGATAGTTTGTAATTACAGTGCTAGTGCTGAAAGTCAAGTATATCTGTATCTAACAATGTTATATAAAAGATTTTTTTAGTGTTTTTTTGTTGGTTTTGTTTTGGCTTGGTTTGGTTTGGGTTTTTTTTTTGTTGTTGTTGATTTGTTTGTTTTTTAAGCTAATTGTGAAGCTGTGGATGGTAACTAGGCCTGTCTGATATTGGCTATTGCACTTAAGGAATAATAGTACTACATCACTTAAGCATTCCCTTAAATTTCCCACTTATACAGTAACAGTGTGTTATAATCTGATTTTGTTATGTTAGAATTCTGAAACAGTGGCTTAGTATGACATTTTATGTGAGATTAACTTAAAAGATCATTAACTTGCAGACTATATTGATGCTGCTTGAATAGTACCCTGCTCTGGACTCATATAGCAGGGTGGGTTATGGAGATATTTTTCTTTAGTTAAATATCTAAGCAAGGTCTTATGCCAGTATTGTGGCAATTAAGTGCCACAAGCCCACATTTAACTTCTTAGTTCTAGTTCTGTCCTCTAATCCCAAAAGTTTATGGTCAAGATATGGAGTTTGACTCATCTTTGTATAGCAGAATAAGTTAATTGCTTAAGTGTAATACTGCAGAGCATTGTGGCTGGTTTGCAGTAGGAAGGATTAGCAGCTGGAGTCCCTGGCTTCTAATCCTGTCTCTAAGACCAAGTAGGAAAAAAGTTTTCAGATCAAAGTCTCAAGTAAGAACTCTCAAACAAAAGTGGCATTTTGTTAAAGGAGGTGAGAGTTAGTGAGTTATAGTTTGGGTTTTAATAAAAATTGAGGGGTAATAGAAAGCAAAATGCAGCTGGAAATCTTTGCAGAAAATTCTGTGGATATTGGCTAAGGCTGCACAGTTTGTTGGTTTGAATCTACAGAAGTGCTTGGTCTCATATTATATTTGCAGTATTCTAAAAATAAATGCTTAAATGAGATATGTTAATAGACCTGCTGCCACTAGAACTCCTTGAGCAGCGCGGAGTTTGGCTGTAGCAGTGCTAGTGTGTCTTGACAGTCACTCAGATTCAAATTCAGGACTAAGCTGGAGCATGAGGCAGAGTTGAGGATGGCTTCATAACACGTTGTCTATCACCTACACCAAGGAACGCTTCACTTTGTAATCTCAGTTTTGCTTTAAGTGCCACTGAGCGAGAGGTGAGAACTTGCATGCAAACTAGGCTGGATTCTAGAGAATCCAAGTTCATAAGTCATTTTATGCTGCAAATCAGTTTGAATACCAGCAAAATCCACTTGTGCAGTATCTCTTTTGCAATGGCAGAAGCAATTCGCTCAAGCAGAGCCATCCACAGAAGGCTTTGAGATGTGTAAAACGATTATTAGCGGTTCTTAAATAGTTTCTGCTATTGGAAAGAAATAGCAAGAACCAGAAAGGTCATGAATTATGACCCTTTCAAAAGAGTGCAGATAGAAAAGTGTTAGAGAATAGCAATTTGTTACAGTACCTGCCTGAAGTCTCAATCAAGGATTAAAGCCCTCAGTGGTAAATGCCCTGTGGAAAAATAAAAGGATTCCTGCTCTGAATTGCTCCTGGCCTTAGGTTATGACAAAATGCAACAGCTGGATGAAATGTAGCCTGCATGGAATTGAAAGGATAAGTTGGAAAGTAATGAGCAGTTCATACATAATAAGTAAGTGGATAACAAGAAATTGATCTGCCTACCATATGGGAACCAAGAGGGATGCTGAATAAAAAGAGCTGTGCTACTGACTCCTCTAGCACTCTGTATAGTGAATTCCCAGCACTACAAATAAAACTTTTAAAAAGGAAACATTGCAAATATCAAAAACTTGGGGCAAAATGGCAAAATCACCTCTGAAGTCTGTAAAATGTACGGTGTGTTAATGCACTTCATTAATGCCCTGCTGTCTGTGGATACTGAAGGTGGAAATTCAGACTTTGTGTGGTCCTGCTTTTTAGCTTTTAGGTTCTTGGAGGTAGATTAAAAAGCCTTGTATTTTTTTTATGGTACTGTGTAAGGCTGACTGTAGGAGTTTTTGCTTTTGGCCCTTGGATGCCAATAAATCTTGACTGTATTTTTTGTGTGGTTAAGGTGAATGAGAGAAACAACTTCATAGGTACAGCTCCCATGTTGAAAATTCATTATGAGAATTTGCATGTTTTCTGAAATCTTTCTGGTTGAAAGATTTCTTTTTACTCTTGCATTTTATTAAGAAGAAATTTTTTTTTTTTCTTTACCTCTTAGTAATTGAGCCCATTCAAGAACTGTTTGGGTGTCCCCAAAGATTTACAGAATAAATAAATACTGTACTCATCCTGGCCTCTCTCTGTATGCGTGTGGCAGCGGTTGTAGTTCAGTGTCTTACCTTCAGCAATAGCAATGAAACACAAAATCTAATGTTCTTAGGCAGGAAAAGTCCTTTTGGCTCCCACCTCTCGAGAATAAATGCCACACTACTTCTGGAAAGAAGCTTTAATTTGCTTATGCATAAAATAATTAGAAAAAATACTCGGTATGTCTGTCTTTGCAGAATTGTTCTAAGCCCTAATTAGTGCTACTCTAAATCTTGCAGGACTGTATTGAATATAAGGATTTGTTCAGAGCAAGTACAGCTGTAATTAATCTTCGCATTCCCATCAAGAAATGCTGGCACATGCTGTGAGAAAGAAGGAAGGAAACTTTCAGTTCAGGCTGTCTGAGCCAGTACCCAACTGCAGCTAAAAACCACTGGAGTAATCTCTTTATCCCTTTCTACCGTGCAGGAAAGGTCTGTGCAGAACCAAATCCAACCCAGTGATCAGACTGTAGCTTTTGATTATGCTGTTTAATTTCATATTCAGAAAGTTTCTAATGGATCTCACTAGTTGACAATTTTGAAGTCTCTTGAATTATCATCTCTGCAGATTCCCAGCGATGAGAATGTATTCCAGAAATCTGAGCAAGTACAGTACATTGAAAGGTGTGCCCTTTTTATGACCAAGGGAGTCTAATAAACAGTTGCTGCTGAAATTTGGTGGAAGCAGGAGAGAGCTCCTGCTTGTATTAAGTAATGAGTGTATCTGTAAGTTAAAACTGTGGTAGCACGAGGGCAGCTTTTACTCTAGTTGCAAGAAAATACCCGCATTATGCAGAGACATAGGTTAGTATTTATCTGCTTACACTGAAGTCTAAAAACAATCAAAGAATATTGTTTCTAGTGGAGGGGCTCTGCTCAACAGACTGATTTCACCCCTTCCATCTCAAAGATAACAGCTGAAATGGAGACTCTTATAGCTGTGTTCCCATGATAGGGGTTTTTCAAAGATTTTTTGAGTATTAAAGCTACATGCACTACCTGAAGATCCAGCAAGGACTGGCTTAGCTGTGGTGAAAGGGAAGAGGGCTTCTGTTTCTTGCTGTGTGCTATTAGCAGGTTTCTGACCCTATGGCAAGTTTCAGGAAATTAAGCCCCCAAAAAAATAAAAAATAAAAGGCACTGCAAAAGGAGGTGAATGGTTTTGTTAAGCTGATCTCCCTGCTGTGGCTCGCTCTGCTCAGAAGAGCAGTGCTGACGATGCACTTGACAAAGTTCCAGTTTTACAAGTCAGCCTTTTGCACCTCATTTGTATGTTCTTTGTAGTAATTCAGCTTTCTTTTCATATTGGTACCAGACCTTGTCTTCTCCACCTAGAACTGGGACATCGAGCAAGGGTGATCTGAGTCTTCCAGTAAGAGATTAAGGCTTGGATTTTTCAAAGGGTGCCACTGAATTTAATAGGATAATGGGTAATGAATGCTTTCAAGCTTTCCTGAATGTCTTATAGTAAGCTATGTAGGATCAAGAACAAGTAACAAGCACAGATAAACAAATAAGCAAAATATTAAAAACTAGGTCTGTTTTTCTGAGGAAGTCTTACTGGTGTATCTTCGGAATTTTTTTTACTTAAGAGAACAGATACTGAAAGTTGTTCTGAACTTGTCACACTGACAGTGAATTATGTTTAATGAGTTTGTTTCTTAAAAGACAGAACCTGGCAGAAAGCTGAAATGGAAAAGGCAGGTAGCGGTAACTTGCTCAGTTGGCTTGTTGTGTTCCTGCTTGTTTTCCAATATTGATTACTTGAAAAGATTGTAGCTTTCTTAAACCTACTTTTCTTTTCCCCTGCTCCTGCTGTCTCCCTAACAAGCTTACTCTGTCCTGGTTTGAGTGAGAACAGAACTAATTCCGTTCAGTAATTTTACTTTTCAGTTCTTCTAACTCCCCTTTCTGAAGTCAGCAGCCTGTTTTCCCAGACAGTGTCTGCTGCCAGCAGAGATAACACCCCATGTTTACAGTTAGTACCGAGGGTTGGTGTGCAGACCAAGGCCACTGCTGGATCTTGTGTACCACGCTGGGGGTGCAGGAAAGTGAAAGGCAGCAGCTGCAGGGAGGAGTGGACAGGGCAGGTGACCCCAAACTGACCAACGAGGGATTCCAGCCCATATACCTCGTATTCTGTATAAAGCAGAGGGATCTGGAGGGTGTATGGTTTTGTTTGCTTGCTTGCTCACTCGCTCTCTCTCTGGGGGCTCCCGGGCTCTTCCCTCTTGGACCGCTTGGCCAGCTTTGCTTGGCTTGGCTCAGGTCCCCTTTCCCAAAGAGGACTCTGTCCGTTTCGCCTTCGATCCCAATCGGTGTATTCCTGAATCCAGCTCCTGAACACAGCTCCCATCTGCTGTGGGGCCCAGCCTGGGACCCCCTGGTGCCTGCTCCACAGCATCAGTGGTGATGGTGATGTCATTACCATCAGGGGGGTTGGGTTTGACACTGGGTTTGTATATATTCCATTATTATTATTTTCATCTTCGTTAAAGCTGTTCTGGTTTCCTTTTCTAACTGATGAGTCTCTCTCCCTTATTCCTTTTCCCTTCCCCTTTGAGGAGGGAAAGGGGTTAACAGAGAGCATCTGTTATTGGTCTGAGGGGCCGATCTGACCCTAAACCATGACACTCTGCCTTAAAACATTGTTAAAACTCAATGTGTCATGCAAGGATAGAGCTTAACTTGGGCTGTAGTTCTGTGATAGTCATGGTGAGCAATAGGAAATGTGGTTTGGGGAGCTCTGCTTTGCACTGTGCTCTTGCTTTGGTTGGCACAACTGTTTTTTGGAAGCTCTGCTATTGGCAAGAAATGACAGCAGTGTCTTTATCTTGCTGGTTCTTTATCCAAGCAATGGTCCCTTTCCTACATAGATCTTTCCTGATGCTCTACATCAAGGATGCTTTTTAATTTTTAAAATGTTTGTGTTCCAAGTTATCAAGTATCTGACATGTTTGCATACTGTTCACTGCCATTGAGTGTAGAGGAGGAGGTGGTGAGCAGAGGGAGGGAAGAAACACAGTATTTGACCTTTGAGTTTGTGAAATGATAGCTGTACAACAGTGGAGATTTTCATCGAGTAGATGGCTTAAGGATGCATCTGAACATGATACTGTTGCAGAAGATCTCTTGAGGTTCCATACTGCCATAAACTGGCTGGCTGATAATTGAACACTAGTGGAAGGAGAGCTGTTAGGTTGTCTTCTCAAAGGAGAAGAGTAAGTTTAGTTCAATACTCTGCTTTCTCCTTTTCCTGAACCTGCATGAGCTGGGAGGGTTTCCTATTAAAAAGGCAGAAGTCAGCATGGTCTCCACCTTCTCATTAGATTGTAGCTATACTTAAAGCAGCTCTGTGGAGTAAACCAATTTTGCACTAGTATTTGAAGATGGGGAGGAAAACTGCTTGGAAACATCAAGCAAGACTTTCTGTTTGAGAAAGTGGAAAACATGTTGCTCTGAGAAGTAATTTATTGACACCTTTCAAATGTCTCCTCTGTATACAACACAGATTCCTGCAGCTCAGACTGTGGCAGACTTGTGCTTCACTTGGCTTTACTCCTGAACAAACTGTTGGTGTTTGTCCTTAGAAGGTCTGCTCTCCATCCCGCCCCCAAAGCCTCTTAATTTGACTTGCTTTCCCTGATATTCCCTTAATTCTACTTCGAAAAATTCAGTAAAATCTCAAATTGAAAAAATAGCCATTTACTGAGGGAACTCTTTCCCATTTCACTCCATCTCTGAATTCTACATATTTAAGATTTCAATTCATCCAGTTTCAGTCTCGTCGGAGCACAGTACTGAGTTGGTAATGATGGTAGATGTGGGCAGGAGGCAAAAGAACCACCTACTATATCCTCTTCATGCATTCTAGGTTGCAAGGAGTTCAGATGGCCGTTCGTGTGCCTGGACTGTTTCACCCTCTGCAGTTCAGTAGGATGTGACCAGGGCTTTAATCAGGATTGGTTTTCTTATGGGCTTGTCTGCTCAACAGCTTGGAGAAGTTTGCTAAACCCACTTCTGCTTCCACAGTGGCTCAATTAATTTTCATGTGTAAATGAGGCTGTAAGAATGGAAGCTAAGTCACTTACTTCAAATTGCTTATTTCATCTTTGGGTTTGTTTTCAGATGCTTACAGTGCTTAATTTGTATAAAGTAGGTGCACATGAGGGTGAATAAAATAAAGCTTTCCATTTGATAAAAGACTCCAGCATTACTCACAGACGTTTTACCTCCATGGTAAGTCATTTCTAATAAACCTGAGCTTCAAGCTTTATAATGATTGAGGACTCTGTCAAAGGACTCTGCTGTAGATGCACTTGAAAAGAGGATAGAGTTGCACATTAATACAGCTGTTGTTCATGCAGTTACCAACCTCATCTCACCTTGTGAGCCTTTGCTCGGGGATGTTTGATCCTTTAGTGAATTGGTACCTGAACAGCTTTAATTTTCAGCTCGGATAAATCCATTCCAATTTTAGTTTCATAAGTGAAAGCAGTGATGCGAGGTCTGCGGTAGGATGGATTGAAGTGAATAATGCAGGAAAAAGCAGTCCGGAGTGTTTTGAATGAACAAATTCTGAAATCAAATTAAAAGAAGTTTAATTAAGAAGGTTAACCTTAAGAAGGTTACTTGAAGTCTTCATGCTAAAGTATCAACAGTGCTAAGATTTAAGTGCTAATGTGAAAGAATTTCCCGTTCTCATGCTGAAACAACCTTCAAGAGGGGAGAGAATATTTAGAATAAATGGCATGTCATGACTGGATGAGAATAAATACATCTTTTGAAATTATAGTTATAAATCAGATCACAGATTAAAAACTTGATTCTGAATGGAAACTGAAGTTTGTTGCAGATCAGGAAAGGTTGCTTGAGGTTCAGTAGCATTGATCTGCTGGACTCAACATGTGGTGTTGTCACCGGTGCTGGAGCAGGAGGGATGAGGTTATAGGGAGGGCAGTCACTTCCTGGGTGAAACACTCTCTCTGGAAAAGGAGAGGGTTTTTTTGTCTCTAGGGCAAATGATTTTTTTGAAAATCAGATGCAGCAACTACCTGAAGAATCCCTCAGACATGCAAGCCTTGGGGAAGAAAAAAGAAATTAGTTTGGGATTTTTAAATAACTGAGGGATAAAGGACTCTTTTTCAGTCCTTACAGCCACCTTTTAACAACAGATGTAGGGGGGAAAAAAAAAAAATCAATAAAATGTGTCTGAGATGTTTCTATAGAAAGTGAAGCATTAGGGCACTGTAACAAACGCTTTGCTGTAGAACTAGAGTAGGAAGCATCGTTCCGTGAGATACTCAAGGTTATGCCTGTTGCAAATGCATTCAAGTTGCTTAGTTTTCCAGCTGGCTACCTGCCATGGAAAAGTCCAAGCTCAACATTCTCTCATGGCTGGCGTTAGCTGTTTTTTCAGCCCACAAGATCTGAGATATTTATTTCCCATCCCTTGATCTGATAAGATTTGAAAGGGAAACTCACTGGTAAACTTGTGATTTAGTCTTGATCAGATAGTACTGCTGACTAGGTTAATTCATAAGGTAATTTTTTATTTTATTTTTTTTTGTCAGTGTTTATTCTGGTTCTGCAGATGTCTTCTGTAAACAAAGCAAGTTTCAGGTCTGCATACTTAGCTGCTGAAAACAAAGCATCAGTCTGGGGTCACATAATTGACTGTGCATCGTTCCTGGTGATTTGTAAAAACACCCAGTTCTTCTAAATACTGATACGTTAGTTTGAAATGCCCTTTCTTTTTTTCTGTGTGTGTATGGCAGCTGCCCACTGAGAATAAATGGGATAATTTGCTAGTGTTTGGCCTGAATCTCAGATCCATCCTTCCATTTATAGCTCTGGACTTTCTTTTAACTGTGGCAAGATTGCTGCTTTCAGTCGCCTTCTCTTGTGCGCTTTAGCTGACTGTGCTTGGAATGAGAAGTTTTGCTGGCATGTGTTAGTTCAACTTCACGGAGAACCTCCGGTGTTTGAGATGAAAGGGTTCTGGCAGCAATTGTAGACAATGTATTCGCTCAGACAGTTGGCAGGGAAACAGGAAGGAATCCTTTCATGGGATGCTTATGACTAGGTCTGTCGTCCACTCGTGCCAGGATGAGCTCGTCTGTGCTGGGCATGCTGCTGATGTTGGATACCATAATCAGACTGGGGGGTTTGTTGTTTAAACATAACTGTGATTCTTCCACATGATTTGGGAATATATCCCCTTGCATCTCCTCATTGAATCTTGCAGGCTGCTAGCCAGCAAAGGCTGGGAAATTGTTAAATCACTGTAGCTAATGTGCAAGTCTCCCCAGTTAAGGGTTTTTCTAGCATTTAAAAGAAAAAAGCAATAACTTAACTCTTTTATATTGCTCTGTGCTTCTTTGTGTTTTCTTTGTGGCCAGTGCTGTTTTCTCTGCTCTTTGCACCTGCTTTTATTCCAGCCATTGCACGTCTGTGAAGCGGGAATAGCAGTGATGAAAAGACAGTAAGTAGGAGTAAAATCAAAACAAAAGGGATTTCTGTTAATGTTTCTTGAAGCTTGTGTTGTAGGATGAGTCTGCCTTAAGTCTATTAACAGAGAATTCCTTGCTTCCTTGAGCCTCTGTGGCTGGTGTGCATATTTGAGACATGTGGACAGAGTTGTTAACATAGTAACAAGAGTAATTTATCTCATCTTGACCCTGTTGATGTAGAAGCACCTTGCATTTTAGCAAAAATATGTAACTTTTTTGCCTTGTAGCACCTGTTTGGTAAGAGTTGCTGTGTTGAATTGGAGGGAGAAGCTGATGCATGTAGGAGTTGCCCTTCACCACAAGAGCTCTGCTCCTGTTAAAATAATTTCTTAGCTGTAAGGCTAGAATTTTACTCGGTCACAAGGATCCACAAATCTTACCACTGATGTGGGAGCTCAAATTAGCCTAGAGTTCCCGGGGAAAATAAAATAAATATTTATCACCTATTATTTTTTTATCCAGATGCTGTAAAGCACACAGTTTGGCCTTTGTGTTATGTAGGGTGAGCTTATAGAAAGCCATCCTGACTTGAACAAACATTTTTGCATTACTTGTTTGTACTGAGCTGACAAATAATGAATTTTTAAAATCTTCTCAAGCTTTAACATCTGATACCTGCACTGTACCAGTAGGCAGTAGAAAGAAGAGGTAGTTTTTAGAGGAAGCTTGGAACCAGACAGTACTTTCTTGTAGTTGGTATATTTGTAGGGTGCAGATAGCAGCAACTTGGATAAGCACTGGAGTTGCTGGATGGGAGCCAGTAGCTCATTCTGTTGTTAAGGAGGAAGTTAAATAAAACTAGAAAGATTTGAGAGTTAGAATTCTGTATGGCTTAAATAGAGAGACATGGCTAGTCTCTGCCTTGGAACTGGTGATTGAATGAAAAATTAATGCGTGTCTTGTGTCAATAAATTTCAGTGCCCAGACAGGATGTAGAATATCTGTAGAACAGAATTATGGTGTAGAATGAGCATCAGCATTTCAGGACAATTTAGGCTACTTCAGCATCCTTCTGAGTGAATTCTTAACAAGCACAGACTTGCTTATCTCCTTGGAAAATAATACTTAATTCATCAGCTGTCACAGAGGAAAAACACACTTTTGGCTGCAGTATATCCATGCCCTGTTACCAGTGAGGCAGAATTGAAGTGCAGATATAGAATTAATTTCTTGGAGGAGCCCCCAGGTTTGGGGAGGGACAGTTCTTTGTTTATAGTTGCCCCTCATGAGAGTTTTAACCTTGAGTCTTTCGGGTTTTTTGAAGGACTCCTCCTTCCTTTGGACAAAGCCGGCATGTGGAACCTGGAGCTGTCTCTGTGTGCCTACTTCCAAAGGATACATGTGTTAGGGTGGCAGGATGTTCACCTGCTGCTTGTGTCCAGTAGGTCTCGCTAAGAAAAGCCTTTCCTCTGTGTCTCTCTTTAGCAGTGACATTTTGGGTTCTAATCTCAGTACCCAAAAATGTGGCCAATCTAATGTGTTGTGTTTATTGTGTCCTAATTCTGTGTTCATAAGCTTGCTCTTCCCTTGGGCCTCTGCTTTGGATAGCTTGCTTTTATAAAACAGCTGAAATTGTAACATTTGAGCCCCCGGGAATCAACTGATGATCGCTATCTCAGGAAACTTGGAAAAATGAGGTCTCGATATTTGCCTGAAAAACAAAGATTTCCCTCGCAACGTAGCATTAGCATTGCAGGATGCCTCTCTGGCAGTCCTGATGGAACAGTACCTCATATAAAGACCAACTTCGGATGCAATTATGCATCAACACTTTAAGTCCATCCCATCCATGTATCAGATCTCAGAGATTAAAGGCTGGGAGATTGCCGGACTTCTTTCTGGGGGCTCCTGGATTTCCTCTTTGTTTCTCAGCCCTGCTGCTGAATGTTTTGCAACTCCTGACTGGAGGGTGGGATGCAAACGCTGCTGTTCTTTCGGTCGGATGACGGTCGCTTTCACCTTACAGATTCAGCTGCAGTTTATGGTGGTTACTTAAAGTATCTGTTTCTCCGTGTGTTTTGCTGTATTTGTGGGAATTTTGTTAGATCTGTTTTATGTGCTTCCTTGAAGTATAATGTTTCCTTCCTGTGCGGTTTAATTCATCATCTGAAACAAGCTAAGACTGACAGGTCTACCTTAAATTGTGCACACTAAATTTAGCAGCTTGAGACAGAATGATCAGGAAGGGCTAAATTAATATTATGTCAAAAAGGCCTTGGGACAAGGAAAGGAAAAAAGCCAATTTGGAACAGAGTCCTCTTTCAGGTCTTTTAGTTCAGAACAGAATTTAAAGGAACTGCTTTTCAGAAGGAAAAGTTTGAAAGGAGCTTGTATTTTAGGGAACGGGACAATAGTGAAACATTAGATCATTTATGATCTGACCAACTGTCACTTTGAATAACTGTCTGAGAGTTAAAGTGACAAGTTGATAAATTCTGGCCTTGCAGAGCTTTCTGTATTGCTGAGTTTCTCTGGGTATTTTGAAGCCATCTCCATACGATCTGTTCTCTGTTTGTTTTCATGAAATGAATGCTGCTCGGGAACGCTGCCCAAGTATTTTCTGCTTGTTTTTTGCAGTGCAGCTATCAATGGCAAAGGGAGTGATGCCAGTTATAATATTTCTGTGGGGAGATTTCTGATGTTAAATTCAATTAATTACTTTCATGCTGACTTGTTTGGAGTTAATGTTAAGTTATTATTTATCTAGCACAGAATATATGAATTAAAAATTNNNATAAACCATAAATACAGAATATATAGAATAAAAACTTCTTAAATTTGTGGCTTTTTCCTCTTGAGAATGCTATGTTCAAAATAATCTAGCATATAAAAGAAGAGTTTTAGAGCACTATTTCAGAGTCAAGAGTTTGTTCACATTTTACCTTTCTTCCCCTTCTCCACCACCAGACAGGCTTTAAGGAAATTGTACTGTTTTCTCTGGCTTCACCAAACTCTATAATGCAGATAAGGCAGTTTAAAAAAAAATAATTAAAATAAAAAAAATAATCCAGTGGCGATGCTGCACTGTGGAATTTGTGGGCTCATTTTAGGCCTTCTGTTTGTGTTTCTCGACTCCCCAGTTCCCAGATGTGCAGTGACTCATCCTACTGAACAATGGGAACAGCATCTCTTATTCCTTCAGTTGGTCCCAGTTGACAAAACTGTTACTCAGAGGATATATATTGCAGAGGGAGAAGAGATTAGCAGTGAGAGAATGAATCATCTGAGCATTTGTGGTCACTCTTGAGCGGTGAGCAAGAAATTAAGTCAGACTAATGGTCTATACTGTGCTCTCCTGTACTCTAGTGTACTAAAAAGCAGTATCTGAATTACATAAAATTTGTAACTTGGAGTTCACTCTTCCCTCCCCAGTCACTGTCCTGGAAAACACGGGGCATGGATGGAAGACAGCATTTTGATGTCTTGATTTAATAGTAAGGAAAATAATAATAAATAAATAAACCTACAGCAACAACAAAAAAGCTAGCTGGCTTCTATCGACAGCAAGAGATGATGGTCATCTTGGGCTGTCTTGATATAACTTTCAAATATGAAATATACTAATAGACTAACTAAAAATAAAAGAAATGTCAGTACAGATGTGCTTCACTGACACACTTTGCTATGGCAAAGTTTGTTTGGTTTTTTGGTTTGGTTTGGTTTTTTTTAAGTTGCCTAATCACATCATGGTGTGTTATTTAAATATAGTACAAATAACTTTGATGAAAAATTTAAGAAATGGCACTGAAAAAAGCCAAACCAGCTTTCTTCCAGTCAGTGTCTTCAAGAGAAAAAAGTAGTTCAATGTGAGAGGGGCAGCTGATCCTTTTTTGGTTTGATAATTTGCCTTGAATGGAAAACTTGCCTTGATGCACAGAGTTTATGAATTGTTCATGTTTATCTCCACACATATCTCTACATACACATACAAGTGTGTGTGTGTGATGCCCAAAGCATGAGATAGCTTTGCAGAAATAATAGTTTATCAATGGATTTCAAAATTGCGTTCAAGTGCAGCTTGATATAAAGCTAGATAAAATTGGCATTTAGATCTGATTAATATTGCTATTTATTTTCCCTGGATGACAAGGAAAACCAAAGACACAAAGGAATATTCAATGAATAACATGGTTCTGATTAAAAAATGCTAATACGAAACAGTCCTAACACTTGAAGTTTCCATATTTTCCTCATTTAAATACAGTGTAAGTTATTCATTGAGTCAGATGGTGCTGTCTGCTGTCGTTCTGTGCTGCCTGTTGAACTGAAGTACCCCGTGCATTTCCCAGAAACAACTGAGTTTGCTGTGAATCAGACTAAGATGTAGAGCAAGGTCACTTGAGAAGTCTGTGGAGCAGGAACTGTATCCACACTCCACAGGCCATAACATGGGGCTTAGTCAGGGAATTGCTCTTAATATAGGAGGTTTGAAGTGTGTAGTATGGGATTGAGTTTTTGAGGTGGTTTTTGTTGTTGTTTTGTTGAGGTTTTTTTGTTTTGGTTTGGTTTTTTTGTGGGGAGGATTTGATTTTTCCCTTCAGGTTTGTATTCTTTAATATTTTGAGCTTTTCTTAACTTCAAACCCTCTGGAGCTTGTCAGGGTTTTATTGTTTTGACTGGAAACAGATATTTTGACTTAAGTACTGGGTGTCTTTGGATTCTGTGCTGGAAGAGAATATTCAGACCTTTTCACGTCTGTCAGACCATGCGTATGGTGTTCACACCTGTTCCAGCAGCCTGACTCTGTTACCCAGCTACCCAAGTGTTTTGTAATTACTGCTTAAAATTTCCCCAAATTAATTATTTGGCTTAACTGTAATGCTACAGAGAGCTATATAAGAAACTAGAGATGTCTGTTTTCCTTCAATCACTGCAGAACTGAACATGTTGGGTTTGGGTTTTTTTTTCCTTATTCAGATTATTTTCTTACCTTATTATAAATGTGCAAAATGTTAAACTGATTGATGCGTGGGGCAGGAAATAGGGGAGGCAGAAGCTGTAAATCAGGTAGAACTTGCGTGTGTGTCCCAGCAGTTTACATGTGTACAGCTGTTTCCTGCTCTGGGCGTGGGAGGGTGAACGGACAAGGCAAAGGACTCTTAAAGCAACCGGGTGGAAAATAGGGACAAGCTGTTTCAGAGACAGGCCGTTTGTAGTCTTCGTGCACATCTAAAGGCATTGTGTTGGACAAAGCACAATAGGTAGAGAAGGGGATGTTGGTGGTGGTATTGTAGCTTCAGTGACCTTTTCTTTTTGTGCTCTCCCGTCTCCTAAATATGACTAATGCTGCACAGGAAGACCTTTTCTCTTATTCATGCAGTCTGTGATACCTCTTCTGATCCCATGGACTGCCAAAAAATACAGGAAATTACTTTCACCTTATGAAAATTCATGATTGTAAGGAAGCTCTTAGAGCAATTGTTCTTTGGAAACTTCTCCCTCCGCCCCCCTCAAAAAAGTAATTTTTTTTTTTTTTTTTCCCTAGCAATCCACTGTAAATCTTTTGTGATAGTTGGGAGTTTTGGCAAATATGTGTATTCTTTCTCCTTTACGAAAAGACACTTCCAGTTTTAAATGTTAGAAAAATCTGACAGCTCCTGCTTGTCTGTTCTTTATGCTGAAAGTATCTACTTGTACAGTACACCGAATCCTCTGACCTCCCACTCCGATTCTTCAAAATGCACCGCTGTTCTGGCATCTGTGCACCCCTTGAGAATCTACGGTGCAGTTGTACTGGAGGGGAGTAATTCCATTCTGCTGTCTGAAGCCTGTGGTGTAGAGGAGAATGTACGGTTTAAAAATTTATATTGCTGTTGGAATCCGAGATGGTATTTTGAGAATGTTCTTCTGAATTAGTTATTGGTGAAGGCACCTCCTGTCAGTTTGGTGGTTACTGACACAGCCCTCATCTGTAATCTCTGTAATGTGTTTTGCTGCCTAAAATTATTAAAAGGCAGCAGGATTTTCCATTTTTATCATTCTTATGACATGTCAACAACTGCAAGACACATGTCCTAAACAATGAAGAATACTCGTGTACTGAACAGGTCATCTCCTTCTGCAGAGATGAAAGGGAAGAGTTTGAAGGAGAAGGGGCTTCTGCCAACGATAGTTTCACTCCAGAAGTCAAGTCTGCATCCCTGTGGAAACAATTCTATTACTTCTAAAAAGTATATGCAGGGCTTCTATCCAGGAACGTGAAGTGGCACATGATTTGGGTGTGCTACATGGGCAGGCTTGTTTAAAAAACAAAACAAACCACAAAACCTCTTACGCATTTGCACAAAAGAATAAATTTTCTTTGTAAATGTCGCCTATATTCTTCCCAATATAACTGTTAAAGGATTTTGTACCAGATGAGAAAAATCCATTCTTAAAACTGTTCAGCTTGAAAGGGAAGCTGTCTGTAAGAGAAAGTCCTTCAGAATGCTTCTCTCTCTTTTTTTTTTTCTTCTCCCCAAGCACATTGAGTTTAAATTATCACAAATTCCGGGTGACTTAAATCTTTCACTTTTCTAAAGATAGGCCAACCAGTCTAGGATATCCTTTTGTTCACTGGCATGATTTTTAAACAAAATAACATTGGTTTCTTATAAACGTGTTTCATTTTTACTCCCACACGGTGTCAATTAAATGCATTCATCATACAAGGGGAAAGAAACCTACTTCTTTAAACCAAAGGACTGACTTTAATAACACTTCCTTTTTATTGTAACAATTTACTAGATAGATTTAAGCATTTAATCAGCTCTCTACTCAACTTTGATTTTTTTTCTAGAACTAATAGAATTGCTTTTAAAAGAAATATTACCTTACCTACACATCTATAGCATCTTATGGCAGCTCCACTTCATTACCAGCAGTTCCTATCAATTAAGCTATGTAGTACTTCTATTGTTCCAGCTCCTGAAGTACATCAGGATGTTGTCCAAGCTTCCACTCGTGTTATTGCTCTGTTAGAACTCCGTGCGTGTTGGCAAATGAAAAGGCTGTAGTTCACTTGGGTTTGCTATCCTGGAAACAGGCTTAGTTCCCATCTCTTTCCTTTTCCACAGGGTGAATCGGTGAAATACTTCCTGGATAACCTGGATCGGATCGGTCAGCTGGTAAGACAGACCTTCTCTTTCTGAACCAAAAGAGCTCATGGGAGATAATGGAAGCCTGGGTGTGCTATGATTAATGCTTTTTGGGTTGTTTCTTCTTGTTTGGTTGGTCGGAGGTGTTTTGTTTTGGAGGAGTGGTGGTGTGGTTGGTAGTTGTTGGGTTTTGTTCGGTTGTTTTGGTTTGGGGTTTTTTAACTGTTTTGGTTTTGTTGGGTTGTTTGTTTTGCTTTTCATTAAGTAATGCTTCAAATAACTTCAGTGTTCTTTCTCTAGAAATAGTAAACTCTAGCCTTATGAAACTGAACCTGAATATTTGATTAACCTTTCTTTGTACAGACAACAAATATCATTTATGGAAGTTGTATTTATGCACGTGTTTGATCATTCCTTCTGTGCAATCTCTGCATGTTGTTCACTTTCCCTGATAATCTGCTGGCCGGTGCTATTTAAGGTAGCAGAATGAAACCCTACCAAATAAAAAAAAATAGACTAGTGCTTATAGGATTCAAAATCTGTAATGAAAACATATGTCAGGAGATTTGGAGGAGAGAAGAGAGTGTATTTTCCAAAACAGGATAATGATCTAAGCAAAATGATTACTAACTAGTGATAAGATTCTGAAGAACAGATCTCTCTACAGTGCTGGGCTGGGCCGCAACCTACAGCAAAACATATTGCTTTACTCACTGGTCACGGAGTGTGAACCTGGAAGAAGTATTTCTGCGAAAGATTGTGAGATATCTGTTGTAAGAGTAGTGAACTGTGCAAAACTAGATTTCAAAAAAAATCTTTTCAGTGTTGACTTGATCTGCTTTACTGAACGCTACCTAAACAGTCATAACACCATAGCTAAGAATTTCATCACTAAGAAAATGGACTTCAGCCTGAAAATGAGGCTTGAAGGATAAAAATATGAACAAGTGTATTAGTCCTATATTTCTATTCTCATATGTCTCAGGATCTTCTGTAGCTGTTTACCAACGTCTTGAGATAAATGGTCAACAGTCCATTATTTTTGAGTATTTGTTCTTCACTTGATAAATAAAAAAAAAAAGTTATTTTTTCCTATTGCTTCAATATTCTGATATTAGCCAGCGTTGTTGGAGGACTCATTTTGACACTTCTCTCCTTTCTTTTACAGAATTATTTCCCCAGCAAGCAAGATATTTTGCTGGCTAGAAAAGCCACCAAGGGAATAGTAGAGCATGATTTCATCATTAAAAAAATACCTTTCAAGATGGTGGATGTAGGTGGACAGAGATCTCAGCGTCAAAAGTGGTTCCAGTGCTTTGATGGAATAACTTCAATTTTGTTCATGGTCTCCTCCAGTGAATACGATCAGGTTCTCATGGAAGACAGGCGCACAAATAGACTTGTGGAGTCCATGAATATCTTTGAGACAATAGTCAATAACAAGCTTTTCTTTAATGTTTCTATTATCCTATTCCTCAACAAGATGGATCTTCTTGTAGAGAAGGTAAAGACTGTCAGCATTAAGAAGTATTTCTCGGACTTCAAAGGCGACCCTCACAGGCTAGAAGATGTTCAGCGTTACCTGGTGCAGTGCTTTGACAGAAAGAGGAGAAACCGTAGTAAGCCGCTCTTCCATCACTTCACCACTGCCATAGACACTGAAAACATCCGCTTTGTGTTTCATGCCGTGAAGGACACGATCCTTCAAGAGAATCTGAAGGATATTATGTTGCAGTGAAGAAGAGCAGCTGATGTTCTATTAAAATTTGCCAGAGGGTTAGATCAAAGTTTTTATTCTTTCTTTGTGGCCCTTGCATGTGGTGTAGGACCCATGCTAATTACTTGGCTCAGGAATACTGTAAACTAGCCAGTCCAAGCAGAGGAGCTGTAGGCCGAAGGAGTCAAATGTTGATGTTAGCTACTGAATCATTTGGACTAGAAACACTACTGAAACGTGGCCGTTGTAGGTTCTGTACCTAGTTTGGAACGCTGAATAACACAACCACCTTCTGCCGCCTTAGAACAAAGAAATCTCTGACAGTCCATGTACGGAAGACACATTGTTATAAACAAATCTGCTCATTTTTCAGAGACACTAGTTTGTACAAACTGCCTTTTTTTTTGTTGTTTGTTTGTAGTTTGGAGGTGCTGAATCAATCAAACTAATCTAAATGTAATGAGATGGGCAGCTGCATTGGAGAACGTTAATGGAAGTTCTGTTCTTAGGAATATAACCGGATCTTGTGTGCTTGTTCAGCTTTGCCACGGGTCTGGAATCCACTTACCAAGGTGGATGCACAGCTCTTGCCTGAAGGTTTTGCATGAGCCTCCTGAGGCAAAAACCTAAAACTGTGTAAGGAAACCCATGTTGGAGTAATTTGGATGGGAAGTTAAGGCCTCCCTGAGACAGAGAAGGGTTTATTTTGCACTATGTGTGAAGGGTATTACATCACGGGAAACCTAATTTCCTTGGTGAAGGAGCCTGTGCTGGATATTCAGCACTGCTCTCACACCTGGAGTTGGCAATATTTGAAGGTTCAGTATCTCGCGTGACAGGGCTTTATCTATATTCAAAAGTTGGAAAGCTGCTTAAACTCTTAAGCAAAGTTTTTGGTCGTACAGCAGCTGCTCGATTAATTCCCAACAGCTGACCTTATAGGAAGACCAAACACTCTGGAGATCCCAGTTTTACAGCTGCACTGATGTATTTGGACAGCAAGACCTTGCTGTAAAATTAGCCTTTAATCTGTGTCTTAATGGGATCTTTAGCCTATAGTAATACACAAATCATTCTCAGCACAGCCGAGTTTGGAGTTGCCCATTTTGGGCAATGGTCGGTTGTAAAATTGCAAGGGGCTATGAGTGATGCTGATACGAACTGTTAATTTCCGAGCTCTCTGTCTGTGTAACTAACTGTCGGGTGCCTTTTTTGTGTACAGACATATCGGGTCTTTTCTACAGTGGAGTACACTGACAACCTGAAGATCTGCTTTTTTTTTTTTTTCATCAACATGGTAGTGCTCCCTTTAGGTCATTTTCAAACTTAGTTTCCTGTGCAATTTTTGTCATAGGTTTTTATCCAAGAATAAAACCTGAAGGGCTGTTTGTACCCGTAAAAAGTCAGCAAATTCCCTGGAGTTCTTACCCCTTTGAGCCTGTCATGGCATGTCAAAACAAGCAACGTTTTACTTCAGCTGGTAATCCCATGGGAAATGTGGTCAAAAAACGTCCTGTTCCGTTGTCCTTTCATGTTAATTTGGATAAAATCTGGAACCTTTCTTCCCTTCTGAAGCCTGCAGATGTTCATATCGGTATTTTTGTGTTGTTTCCTAATGTAGCAGGCTCTTGGCTTGCTTTATGCAGGCTTCAGAGTGGAAAAGATGTGGCTATTTCAGTGCTATGTAACACACACGGTGTCGAGGTGAGAGGCAACCGAAAAGTTGCAGGTGGGAAAATCTAACTTAAATTTGAGCAAACTTAAACAGTAATTAGTTTCCTTGTAACAAGTCTTACTTTTACCAGGACCAACTCTGTCTCTTAAATATTTATTAATTGTTAACCTTGATGAGGAAAAACTCTTTTAATATTCAGATGGGTGGAAACGTAAGATTCTTTCATTTGAAAAGGTAAAGGTTTCAACACGGAGTGATGCAAACAAGTTTACCCTTCATATAAGGTTCATTTCTCTAAGCCAGCCCATTTGTTTGGCCAAAGACTGAGACTGTTTTCAAAGCTTTGAAATATTCTTAGAGTTCTTGGAAATGGTTTCCACTTTACACAAGACCCTGGGAAAGAGGAGGCAATTGTGGGCTGACTTTACTTCTGGGTTGACTTGACTTTATTTCCTAGTTTGCTGTGACCTTTTTCTTTCACTAAATTTTCTAGATGGGTTAATGTTATGCTTGTTTTCTCGAATGAGTTAAACATTTCCTTTCAACTCTATTTTTTTTTTTTTTTTCTCAAGGATTACCTCAGTTTTATGCCTGAATCTACTGTAGTTTTACCTGGGAGGCATAGCATGGAATTTCCTCTTCTGTTTTTCTCTTACTGCTTATCCATGGTTTTATATCCTTAGTCACCTTATGCATTTTAAACAATTTAATGCATCTTATATTTTAAGTAACTTAATCTGCACCTGGAAAAGAAACAGCATGAGATATCTCATATTGAGCTCTCAAGCTTCTTTGTTTGTATGATATGGCAATTTTGCACACTAAATCAGAGTTTTAGAGAACCAGTTTGATCACCTCAGGCCTATTATTGCCTTTCTTCTTTTTAATGATAAAATGGGCCTAAGTGTGATGCTGTGGACAGCGGATGAAAATCAGTAGTTTGGCTCTGCAGGCTCTGTTCTGTCAGCATTTGATAGGGATGGTTCACGCCAGGAACCCAGAATCAGCAAACTGTTCTTGAGAAAGTCAAACACTTCCCAAGGTCGCAAAGGATCTGGCCCATGAGTAAAAAGGACTCTTCTTTCCCCACTCCCCGCCCCCCGCCCTGCCCCAGTGGCAGCTTTTTTGGCAAAATAAACCTTGCTTTTTGCCACAACTGAGGCCATTTGTTTGGTTTTGGTTTTGGTTTTTTTTTTTTTTCAGCTGGGGTTGTAATATTATAAAGCCAGAAAATCATATTATGGTAAATCAGTTAACTGCTAAAGCAGAAATTAGCTAGTTTAGGTTGTACAAACCACTCAGGACAGGCTTGGTTGGTTGTTTAGTCCTTTCACAAGAAACAAATAAAAAAAAAAAAAAAATTAAAAAGGTGACATCCTGGAGAACTTTGCAGGTAAACACAGCTGGAGAGAACATCTTTTTTTGTTAACTTTGTAGGCTTATTGTTCATTTGGCTAGTCAGGAAATGGGTCATAGGCAGGATGATAATCAGATGGAGACCTTGAACAACTACATTTAAACAAAAAAAAAAAAAAAGCACCAGCCTGTTGCTGTCCCTCCTGACACCCGCAGGTCAATGACCAGTGATGGGATGTTGCAAATGGGTTGTCTCACAAGGACAAAGAGAGGAAGTGCTTGCGGGAGACACTTACGTAATCTTGCAGTTTAAGTAGAAAACCTCACCGACTGGAGTCCCTTCTCAGAGCATACCAGCTTTAAGCTAAGGCAGTGTGTCAGTCCCTACCATTCCTTCCGCCTGCAGTGCTGCCCTTCTCCGAACGATTCTTAGATGGCATTATGGGGTGATGTGGCGAATGGGAATTCAAAAGGAAGAATAGTTTTCTCTAAGTGACATATTTAATAGGCTGTTGTCACTTTGAAGGAATTACAGAGTTCTTAATGTTGAAAATTAATTAATATCGATTGTGGAATGGAAATTACTGGCCACTCAGATTTACAACTCAAAGATGCTTCCAGTTTGACATAAAGAATTGATCTTATTAAATATAGCAGCCTAGATTGTTTGACTTATTAACTTGATTGAATATATTCTTTTTTTTCTTAAAATACTGCTGTATAAAACCTAGAACTAGGCACATTACAAACACAAAGGAGCTCCTGAAGGTGACCGTTTGCAGGCTTTCTGAGCCAACTAAAGCCTGAACCTCAGCCAAGCAGAGTGGAGAAGCTAACTGCAAAAAAAAAAAACCTGTAGTGAAAGGGAGTTGGAAGAGCTCATCTGTATGCGACACTGAAGAAAAAAAATGTAATTCTGCTAGGATAGCTAAAGTAGGTTTTGGTATGAAAAACAGTGTATTTGAAGAGTGTGTCCCATCCTGTCTGTGTGTCATACCCCCATCCCCCTGTCCCCATCACCCCGGGTATTTACCAGTCCTGGTTACTCTAATCTGCAAAGAACTGTAGAGTTAAAAAAATTAAAAGAATAGAAATGGAACTACTGAAGAAACTAGCAGCTTTCTTCAGTGACAGACAAATACCTTCCACAGAATTTCATTTTGGGGGGGGGGGAAAGCATGTTGCTGCCTTTAGAGGGCTGTCTTTGTGGGTATTAACTTCATGTTTTGGAGACTTTTCTATGTAGGTACCTCTCTAGTTTTCCTGGAGAAAAAAAAAAAATCATTCTGCTGCATGGAACTACAGGATTCCTGTCCAAGGCCCCTCTGGTTTTCAAGTAGTGAGTTTTGACACCTGACTTTGCTTTGCACATGTCATCAAATTTTCAGGAGTACTTACTAGGTTGATAGATAATCTGATGCATGTCAGCTTGAGACACAAACACCATAGACAATAACACCTCCATACAGCGCAGCTTCTCACGTAAGCCAAACACTGATCTCTCATCATGAGATCTATATTGATTCCTGTAAGTTCAGTAGTAGCCTCTTCTCTATATCATTTTTCTAGTATAAAAATCACACGGTGTAGTCAGGGGTTTTAACATAGCACTGCCAACTCGTTACCTCAGTACACTCTCTATTAATTCTGTGATACAGAAAGTGGTGGGTAGAGTGTTTCAGTAGCAACTATCAAACATCTGTGCCTAATTTTGTAAATGAGTTTAACAGATTTCTAGGGAGCATCCATTACGGATCAGGAAGACTGGCATGGTCTGGGCCAGACTTGACCTGAAGTAATACTGACTCCACACGCTTCTAGATGAGGACTGTCTTAGCCTAGTGAGGAAATAATTGGCAAGACAATACAAGACCTAGTGCTTTTTAATATTACCTGTTTTGTAATTAGCTGGGGTGATCTCTGCTTTGTGCTGTGAAGTGGGCACTTCTTTTAACACTAATCTTTTTTTTTTTACATAGATGGAAATGAGTAAAGGCAGGATATTTGGAGCTGAAACTGCCACTCTGCTAACCAGGTGATGCTCTCTCTTTGCTCATCTTGGTAGTTGGACAGTTTAGCTTGACTCTTGATGGTTTTTTTGTTCTAATGGCATTTGGAAAGCGGTGTTGAAGTTTGTCTGTGTCGATATGCTTGTTTTCTTATTGGTTGGGGAGTGTGGAGGTACTAGATTGTCAGCGCTAGTGGTTCTGTGCCTGGCTTGATGAACTGTATCACAACCTAGCTCTTAGCATGTGTCTGAAGGTCCTGTCTTCTGTCCAATGTGAAAATACTCACAGTTGGGTAGACAGAAAAAAAAAAAAGAGCAGCACTGACGTCCAAGGTGGCCATTCTGGTAAGAAAGCCAAAGTGTGTTGGAAGGGATCAAGAGAGAGGAGCTATTTTTCTAAACAGATCCCAAAAGCTGATGGTGCTTGAAGACTGTATTCAAGTGAAATGCCATCTGCATTGACCCCAAAAGCTTTGAGTGGCTCCACAGAGCTATTGGCTGTGAATTGCCAGCAGCAGGCTGGTAAAGCTGGTCCTGCTGCAGCTGCACACCCTCCCACTCTAAACCTGTTCATCTGTCCATAACTGGGAGCTAAAACTAAAAATACTAAAGTTTAGTATGCAGATCTCTGGCCAAACAGTGCATCTTGCTCCTTTCTAACAGCTACTTAAACATCCTTCAAGATACCAGAGCATGAGAAGTATTCCAGGGGAATGGCTGGGTAAGACTTCCCATTATTTGAACAAAAACTACAGCTGATGGAGAGCAAAATCTTTTGGGAAGTAGGGCCTGGGAGAGTGTCTTATGAGGGAAGTAACAGATTTTGAATAGTGCTGCTTCTCTGCTAATGCTTCCCGTCAATCTCTGGTGCTGAGCTTGTGTGCAGGTGGTTGGGCACAAAAGCTGAGAGAAGATAGCAGGGAGAAGGGGGATATGGAAGAGAAATGATCTTATGGTAGCTCACGAGACTTGGAAAGCATGGTTGGTGGACTTAGGTTTGAAAACGTGTTCAAACTCCCGCTCGCATTGAAGCCATTAACTCTCTTTAGGATAACGAGCGTTCTTCCGGTGAACAGGCTTCGTTATCTGGAATGTGTAATGAGCTTGAATTGATGATACACTATAAAAAGTATTTGTGGACACTCCACTTAACAAACTGGTTAGTATTTATTGCTCTTGTGATGAGTTGTCTTGTTTATGGAATCAGTACCTATGAAAGCAAACTGACAAAACACAAAGTTACCTTGTGACACAATCATGTAGCTAGGAAACCAATTAATGCTACCTTTTATTCTGCAATTTACTTGCTCTCTGGTGCCTATGCATTGTAACACACATACTATGCAATATCATTCCTTTTTTAAACCAGTTCACTCCACTGGGCAAGAAAGGCCTGAGTTTAGCCTTAATTTTCTAACAATTCACAGGAAAGTACTTTAAAAACAGTGACAAACTAAAAGAAGGTGAAAAACACAAAGTAAAAGCACAGTTCCCGACCACTCACATAAGTGTCTTCTAGCACCAAAACAGCATCCATGATAGAAGCAGCTACTTGCTGTAATAGTTTCAATCTATGAAAACTGTGTACTAGATAAAATTATATTGTGATGTGTAAAAAGTGTATTTTATAGCTTTGGTGACTTAGTTTACTGTTTTGTATATATGAATTTTATAAATCTATTAAAACTTGACTTGTTATACTGTTCTTTATGGGTTTTGTCTTTCAACAGAGTCCAGGATGACTTTTTTTTTTTTTCTTTTTGGTTTATTTAAAAATGTTTCTGCAGGAGAGCTGCTTTTGAATACATTACAGCATGAACTGCGTGAAGCTACGGCTATCATGCAATAAAATCTTGTTCTGTAATCTTTGCATATGTCCCACCTCTCCAGTTTTGGTCTGAATCATTCTTCCCAAGCGTGTCCAGGAATTGAGAGCTGGTGAAACATTAACGTGTATAAAGCTTCTGAATCACTTGTCTGGAGTGTTCCAGTAGCTGACGAGGGCACTACAACTGATGGCAAGCGGAAGGGGAGACTCAGCTGGAGTCTCTGTGTGTGTATTTTAAGTTCATCAAGAGAAGATAATTAAGCCTGTTGAGTTTGCAGCACTTGCTAGAGAGGCCTGGTCTGCTGCGTAGCATCTGGTAATGGCCACACAAACTACACTTGCTTCTTTTCCAGTGCCAGTCCCCTCGGTTGGACTCCCTCATGTGCTGTAGTATCTTGTACAGCAGGGCAGAACCACTGACCTCTGGGGAGTCATCGGTACTATCCCTGTCTTATGGCATTGCCATCCTGGAATCCACTAATTCCACCAGAACTCAAGCTCCAGTTCTTAGGAACGTCATTAACCTTTCCTTGCTCATACTTTGAAAGGTCACATCTGGCAGATTTTTGTGGTGAATCTTAATTGTTTCTTGTGTGAGCTGTTAATTCTTCATCGATTACACTGGCAGGTACATGATCTGAGACACCTCATGGAGCATTATTTGTCCTTTTTACTAATAGCTGGAAATGTTAGTTCCTAGGCTACATCGAGCTTTTGGGAACAGTTGACTATTTTTCCCTGGAGGGGCCGAGCACTTTGGGGTAACGATGTTTATTGTCAATTTTCAGCATCTCTGGAGATGTCCCTACTTTTGTCGGGAGGTTGGACCAGATGTCCTCTAGAGGTCCCTTCCAGCCTAAAACATTCTATGATTCTAGGAAATGAGGGCAGATGAGTTGCCAGTTCAATATGTATGAAGTTTCCAGGTGTCATCACATACTTGCTAATCTGAAAAGCTCTTGGCAACAGCAGCAGCTACAAGTGATCTCTTTGGGCAGCTCTGCGAAAGCAAATTATCCCTTTTCCAGGCCAAAATATTCCTGTGAATTATTGCCCTGCAGTATAGCAAATATAGAAAAAATAACAAGTTTCACCCTGGAGCAAGAGCGAGCTCTTTCTGCCATTATCTGCCAAACACATGGGTGTTGTAATGGGCCGTGCCAGGCTATGGAGACACTTGACCAACAGACAGGGAAGGGGATGAGTTTCTGTCATTTTCGCCTGCTCTAAAGCTGTTTGGAGTTTAGCTGGTTTGTTTCGATGGAGTTCCTTTTATGTCTGAATTGCTGAATCTCTAAAGCTTTAAAGTAAGCGATGTGTTGTCGCTGGGGTGCCTACCCAAGCTCAGTCGTGCCCTAGTCAGCAGTCATGAGCAGGTGCTTAAACTGCACCAGTTTCAGTGGGATTCAAATTTTTCTTTGGAACACACAGTGTGAGGCTTGAATCAGGGTATGGTAGGGATCACCATTTTTGTTCATACTTGCCAATATTTCTGTATCTCAAACTGTCTCACTTCGTGCAGCAAAGTTGTCCCTTTTGTAATTGAGCCACACAGCTGTTGCCCCCTAAGAAGAAAGGCTGAAGCAGTTGTTTCTGCAGGTAGGTGGTTCTGTTCGGTGCCAGTGAATGCCTGTACCCCAGGGGCAGCCTAAACTCCATATATTAACTTTGAATTCCCTTCCCCAGACCAGCTCGGCTACCTGTTACTGGAGTACCTCTTCTGCCACTTCAATAATCCAGCGCTCTGAAGATAAAAGGGAAAATTCAGCTATTTCCCCAGGGAGAGGCTTCTCTAAAGTGCAAAGCAGGCAGGGCTCTACAGCTTGTATTTTTGTGAAAGCCTACAAGGCGTCGGATTTGAGGCGGTTATAGTAATATTGAAGTATTCATTACAGGTCTTTGAGGAGAGAGTAAATCCTGTAGTTTCTAGCTCCAGTCTGGTATCTCATTATCCTGTACAGACCTGGGAGGATATTTATTCAAGTTCCTAACAAAAATTAGCAAATTTCTTGCCAGTCTCCCCAGTGCTGAGCAGCATCTCGGGAAGCCACGTGATGTTAAGGGAGGAAGAGTTACTGGGAAGAGTGTTCTGGGGAGACTTTTACAAAAAGTAGCTTTCCTTTAAAGCCTCTGTTTTGCACAGCAGAAACAGACTTCAGCTAAAAGTACCATTTTAGGGGAGGGAGGTGGTCACATCCACTGTTAAATCAGAAAGTGCTGGATACTGCTAACAAGCTGTTTATGGAAGACAGTGGGTTCCCTCAGTGGGAGAGAAGAGGGGAAACCATCAAGCTGGCAGGCAAAAACTGGCAAGCTGTTGTAGGCAGTTTCACCCCTAACTTAGCAAAAAGTCTGGGCTTCTTGTTGTCATTTCCCTGGACAGTTGCATTGGACCCCAGCTCCCTTCAATTACAGCAACTTCTTATTTTAAGAGTCGCAGTGGAATGTTCTGCCTGTTTATTCTTGGGAGAAGATATTTGTCTTTATGAGCTTGTAAAGCTATTAAAAGACTGCGTTTTCTGCTCCGTTCAGCATTATAGACTTTAGAAGCTGCTTCAAAACAAGTATTCTTGACCTTGGGCAGAGAGGTTATGGCTGGTTACTTTGGTCGAGGGGGATGCTGTAGGTAGCCACAGGATGTTGTGTGGTTTGGGAGATGTTCTGAGCCAGCTGAGTCTAATGTGAGTCTGGGTTGTACTGTTGCCTTAGGGGTCGTTACATTAAAGATAATAGCTTCAGGAGGAGTTACCTGGTTCTGCTGGGGGATCTCCTGAAGGCAGGTCATGTGCAGGGTTCATTTCTAGATCATCTGCCTGTCACAGCAAGGCACCCACAGGTCAGGAGGCAGAGGAACACAAGCGCTGCCTTCCCAGGGCTGCGGAGGGAGGCTGTCAGCCAGAGCCAGGCCCAGGGAGCTCTGCAGCAGGCTGCTGGTACTGCTGCCCTTTGGGACTTGCCTCCTTTGCCAGCTGAATGCCCAGTTCCCTTAGCTGCCTGTCTTCCTGCAGAAGGCTCACCAAACTGTGGCTGAAGTTGCACCTAGGTTGTTCTGCCTACTACATGGGGAAACTCTGTCCCTGGACCATTTGTAACCAGTTCTGATCTTGGTTGCTGTGTTGCAACTTCTGCATCTGCATTTTATATAGAGTACCCTACTACTTCTTGCTGATGATTGATCCATGGCTTGACCTTCTAAAGCTCTTAAGTATCTCATTTGTATTTCTGTTCCACAGCTTACTCAGCAGCTTATTAGCTCCAAGTTACGCTGCTGTTCCCACACCCTTCCAAGCAGAACTATCTCCCTGGGAACCTGCATGAAATCTTGGTGAAGGGCTTCAATTTATTTTGCTTCCAATTCCTCTGTCAGCTGTTTATGGTACACAGAGTAGAGTAGAAATTACACCTTTGTGCTTTAGTCCTGGGTATAACCTTGATTTTCTGTGTAACTTTATTCCTCTTTGATCCAGACTGGCTCCAGTCCTTACTGGTGTAGGCTGTGCAAAGCACCACTTACAGACCCTGGGAACAGAATGTTGCACTGCACTCTCATGTGCCACAGCAGTGCTGGAAACCTCTGCTGATGTGAGGAGCAGCCACCTCTGTGGGAATGTCTTTGCACAAACAGAAACCTGCTCTGTAATATTGTATGGACTTTCCTCTAGCTGCCTGAGGGCTTCCAAGTGTGTTCAGCCACTTTCTGCCTTTCACTGCTAAGGTTGTATCTCGCCTGTGGACTCTGCTAAGCTCTCCATGAGAGTAGGTGAAGCTCTGAGTTGTTGTGGTTTACTTCTTACCTGGAGCACTTCTGGACAAGCTGAAGTGGTGTTTCTGTCAGTGATGGTGTCAGAAATACCTCTTATTGGTAAGCAACAGCTCTTGAGCAGAAATCAGTGCTTTGACAGCAGAGCTAACATGAGTGTCTCTAAGCCAAGTGTCACACAGGGAATTTCCCATCTGTGACTTGTGCCAGCAGCTCAGTTTGTTTCTGTGCCACCCCTTTTCTGTGTTGTCTTTGGACTTTGTTATAACAGAAAGCTGCCTCTTTCCCTGAGGCAATATTGTCATACTGACTTTATGGCCTCTTTCTGGAAAGTTTCTAAAGTTCAGCCTAATCAGTGAGTACAGAATCAAGAAAGAGCAAACAAGGCTGAACAAAAAGTAATATCTTGCTTAAAATAGTAAATCTGTTAAAGCAATGACTGGGCAAGTATGTGGCAGTACATGGATTTGTAATTCAAGCAGGATTTGTTGAGAAAACTTCTAGTGCTGGGAAGAATGTCTTGGATGAGAAGCCCATCGCCGTTTGGCTGCCAGGAGAGGGCGGCAGCAGTGGCTCTGCTGGGTCGCGCCTGCGCCGAGTCCAGGAGCGCAGCCTGGAAATAAAGTTTCCAGGAATTGCCGTCATTGGTCCCAAAGCCAGGACTCCCTTTTTTCTCCCTGTAGGAGCCATGAGGATATGAAGTTGTTTGTGTTTCCGGAATCCAGCTGAATTTATTACGAGGTCGTATTTTCTACTCACCTGCATGTGCAAATCTCAAGCTTTTCTCAAGTGTCCTTTCCCTTCCCACTCCAAACGTGCCCTGCAGGGTTTGAGGCCCTCAAGGTGCCCTGGGCAAGTGCTCAGGGAAGACAAAGCTATTAGCTCCTCTGAAGGAAACATCCTGTCTCTCCTTCCAGCTGAACTGACCCAGTCCTACCTGCTGATATTTTTAGACAGGAGAAATCTGAAGCATGGCCATGTGACTGTGAGCTACAGAGAGCGTTACTGGTGCTGAGGTCTGAGTGAACTGGGGATGGAGAGTCAACCTTTCCCTGGCAGGCTGCTGCTACAGAGCTTGAGAACCCACCGGCCTCTTGAGCTCCATCTGTTCCTCTCGGGCTATTTCTAGAGGAGCGATGTGCCCTGGCAGCGCAGCCAGGCTCTGCAGCTCCTGGTGCCAGCATGGCACCCGTTCCTGTTCAGTGGGTGACATATGGAACAGAGAAGAGAGAAAGGGCCAGGGTGGTAACTCCTCAAGGCAGAAAGAGGAATGTGTGTGTAGTTCCCCCTTTTAAGTTAATAATCGGCGAGTACATGAATGTTTTCAAAGGTTTTCTCTCCTGTGCCAGTCCACAGGGGATGGGAGTAGTTACAGCTCACAACTCCAAGCCTGGTTTTGTTTGCCCTAAGCAGCTCTGGAGATCCCCTTGAGTGCCTGCCAAAAGATGGCTGTCACACTGACACTGTTCTTTATGGCAGATGAGCTGCCAGGGATCTTGCTGCTTTGCTCGCTGACTCCATGCCTGTCCTCCTCCACCTCTCCCTCCTACTCATAACATGAGTCTGTCATCCTTGGTGGTGCTCCTGCACTCAGGGCAACTTCCAGCTGATGGGGCAGCAACCACCACAGAGGAACATTTGGTATGGGGGTAAAGGAGAGGGAGAAATATAATCTTCTGCTTCAGCCTGAAAGGCTAAGCAGGGGAGAGCTCTGTGTACGGGAGAGCTGCCCTGATTTAATTTGCATCTGTTTGGTCAGATGGTCCAAGCTTCTGTGTGAACATGTTTAGTGTCCAGCATGGACCTATTCTTGGCAGACTTCAGACAAAATGAAATATGACAAGAAAATACAAGCACCTACATAGGATTTGATACGGGTTTGTAGTGGTGTCATTGCTTAGACCAACACAGGAAAAACCCCGAGAGAAAAACAGATCACATCAAACACATGTTAGCAATCTCATAAAAAGAAACACTTTTATTCCTGGGGGGAGTTGCTGTTTCTCTCAGACAGCAACAATGTGTGGTGAAAAAGGTCAGAAGCAGGACAGTAAAGTAGCCAAACCTGTGGGAGCAAAGCTGGCCCAGCCCAAGGCAGACCCATCCTAGTTTTCCTCCCACCGCCAGCGATGAGGGGACGATTCCCCTTTGGACAGTTTTCTGGAACTCAGTTTCCTTCGCAAGGAGGAAAATTTGTCTCCGAGAACTTTCCGTAGCCCCGTGTTGTCCCTAGCAAAGGGAAGGTCCTTCTTCATGGCAGGCAGTTGTCCTGTAAACATCTCCCATTTAGCCAGGGCATCCACAGTCTTGTCTACTTGAGCCAGTTCCTCCTCAGAGACGTTCCTCTCTAGGGCAGCGATGCACATCTCCAGCCACAGTTCATAATCTTTAATGATATCTGTGGACTTGGTGGGCCCGGTGAGCTGGGCCTGGCTCTGTGCCTCTGCCAGAGAACACGAATGTTCCTCCTGTTCCAGCTCCTGGCTGATGGAGAGGGCCTGGCTGCAAGTGTCTGGTGTCAGTGGCTCGGACAAGGAGGTCACAGCTTCAGAGTCATTCTCGCAGCACATCCCAGAGTCTGAGCTGAAGGGAAGGATGTCCTCTGAGGCAGAGAGGTCTGCTGATTCTTGCCTTGGCCATGTGGACAATACAGTTTGTGTCCAAGCGTAGAGCTTCTGTCATGAGAGTACAAAAGATTTCATTTTAGAGAACAAGAGAAAACAGTTAACAAGGTAAAGTGAAACCTGTTTGTCAGATAAACCTTTTCATCTAGGGTAGCTCAGCTTCAGATGCTGTCCTGTCTGCCAGAAGATGGGTTCAGACAACTCATGGATACCCTACATAACAGGGGTGTTCCCTTGTCCCTTTTTCTTGGGGTCAGTATCTGTGGCAGAGCTACCTCCAGTCAGATGTGGACTGTACCTGCCCTATTATTGAAGGTAGTGGGGAAAGAACAGCACAAATTCCTTTCGTGCTGTGAGGATGCCATCTTCACAAGAGCCAAACCAGTGCCTCTCTAGGGGAAGCTGTGTCATTATAAAAGCTCCTGAGACAGTGCTGAAGAATTTTGTTTCATCACGTTGTTAACTCCTGTTGTAATGTACGTTTTATTTCTAAGAATAGATCTTCTCCTCTTGAGCTGAAAGGCACAAGTGGGAAGGCTGGGCTCCAGGAAAGAATTAATGAAAGGAAAATGTTTGAGACAGTTTCCTTTTTAAATATTAAATGCTACTGTGGGGTATATAATGGGTTGCTACTGGCACATTTATTCCTTATGCTTTGGGGAATGGATCACAGTACTTCAGCCAGTACTGGATAAAAGATGGCCTCCTTGTCTGCCTTGTTGGCATGTTTTGGGATGTTTGTGTGTGGTTTTCAGCTTTTTCACACCCTTGTGGACGATTTCTTCATCTTTACTTTCTGCAGCTCCCAGCTGGTACCTTTGCAAAGCCCTGCGACTGCTTTGGGAAACACAAGGGTGACAGAGTATTAACCTGAGATGCCATGTCCGTATTAACCTGTGCCACATCCATACATGCTCAGCTTGGGGTGTTTGAGAAGCAGGCAGAAGATTTCCAGCCTGGTAGAGCTCCATTCTCCTGCAGCACCCTGCGTCTCCCTCCCCCTTTCCCTCCTCTATTGCTCTCTCTTCAGGCAAGTGACAGAAAGGATAAAGAGCTCAAATTGAGTGGGTGGGAGAAATCGGCCCTGGTTCTCATTTCAGTTTGTGCATGGAGCCTCGGGGAAGGATTTCATACAAGAATAAAATGGACTCTTTCAGCTGAGTTAATCCACCCTGCCCCCTCGCTCTGTGGCAAGAAAAAATGTAAAGCAACAATGTTTCTCCTGCCTCATCCCACCTCCAATAGCCCTTCCCTCCCTCTGCTTTTAAAAAACAAAGAAGGCACCAGAAATTGCAATAGAAGCCAGACTAGGGCAGGGGACAGCAAAGCTAGTGGAAAGCTGCAACCAGCCCATGATTTTATAATGTCTCCTGAAATTCCCAAGAGCACTGACTCTGGGCAGGAATCACGACTGCTTCTTAGCACAGTTCCCAAGAGAAAAAGCTGCTGAGATGAGGATGTTCAAACACTATATCTGGATTATTTAAAGCAAAAGGAGGCTCTGATTGACTCAAGATTGCTACCAAACCCCCAACATCTGCCTCGGGGTGGTTTATTGAGTCAAATTTCTGAAGGGGTTGTAGGGATGAGCCTCTTTTTATGTTCTTGTATCTAACTAGAAAAGGATAACCTCCCTCCAGTTTTAGTTTACCTACAGGAGGGAGTACGGGAAGTGGATGCCCACCCCAGGTCACTAAGAATGAAACCTGTCTGACACCACGGTTGTTGTCTGGCTCCAGGTTTGGCATTGGCAATTTTTCAAGCCCCTCTGCCATGGCAGTGCTCTCATCCCCAGCAGCAGTGCAGCCACACTGTGCCCAAGAGCAGGCGCTGCCATTACCACCAACGTGAGCATGTAACTCTCACCCAGCCTCTAAGAGCAGCTCGGGCACTCTTTTCTTCTACAGTGTGGCCACTGCAAACCAACTTAGGTGCTACATCCAGAACAGCCTGGGGTGCTGCAGGAGCAGCAGGTGGAAACGTTGGGAAACACCATGAGAATTTATTTGCTTTTGGTTTTCAAGATGACTCACACCGTGATGAAAAAATTGAGTGTTTCTGAGTGCAACTCAGATAAGTAAACTGAGGGGCTCTTCCTCCTGCAGAAGGACTGGTTTCCTGTCCCACATGCTCTCCTGCCCTTAACCCTGTCTCAGTCGCAGACTTGAGCAGCACTACCTGCTCCTGGCGAGGAACAGCTTTGTGTCTGGCATTTCCTGTGTTTATTACGAGTGTCTGGGGCTGTTTTGGGGCAGGTGGGGATCTGTGCTGGCTTTCTAAAGGGAAGTGTGACTTCAGACTTGCCCTTGGCCAGCCACGATCGCTCAAAATGCGCTTAGCGAGTAACTTTGCTGTCTGATATTGTCTCCAAATGCTTTGTGCTCTCTTCTGTCAGATTCCTTAACTATTTAATTTATCTCTGGCATTTATATTTCCTCTCAATGCTATAGCAAAGCCTCTTACAGGGATTATCACAACTCTTATACCAGCTTGTACTATATCTAGTTGAGCTTTTCCTTGGCAAGGAAGCAGATCTGACATTTGGCAAATCTATCCTCTCTTCAGGTTTGCATTCACTGTCACCAGGGGATGCTGGGCCAATTACAGTATTTACTGCAGGTGTAAAGACAAAAAAGTTTCTAGAAAAGCTTAATGCAGATGGCAGGTCTCTTCTGGAAAGCTATAGCTGGATTCTGACAGGCTGGTTGTTTAAATCAGCCAGGATTTTTTTCCTCTCATAGTTCAGTCCATTTAGGCACCGCTCGGGCAGAAGCAGGGACTAAACAGCCAAGGAGCCAGAGATGGGTCTAACACCACTGCAGACAAGAAGCAAAACCACATAAATGTGGTGAGGTTGTTTCCCATCCTCCATGTCCTTTTCCATGCTTCTGTGCAAGAAGCTGAATGAAACCAGAGGCATCCCCGTTCTCATTCTGCACGTGTCTTGTTACAGATATAACCCACAGACTTTAAAATAGGCAGCCGTAAAAGATCTTGTCTCTGAATGTGATGTATGTCAGACAGGAGTTGTAACCAGGGAGAAGAGAGGCTGCTGAGTGAGAATGATGACATTATTTCTATTCCACCAGCCACTTGGCTACTGAATCCTGCTTTTTAGGCAGCAGAGGGAGAAAACCCTTTTTAAAGCTAAGGGTATCTCCACACTATTCCTAACGTTGCCTAAATGTGGTGTTAACAGTTTTATGGGTGGGAGAGGAGAGGCCAAAGATGAGGCTGAGACCTTCCACATATTAGAGGGCAATAACTGGGGGTCCTTTCTCATATATTTAAATGGAGAAACTGCAGCAAAGTATTCATTTAATATTTTCTCCGCGTTACCAGCAGCCCCAGAAAGGCAGAAAACCATGTGACACTTAGGAAAGGGTATAGATGTGGCAATTGCTGTGCTCACTGCTGCTCTGGCTTGAAATCTGCCTGCTCTCCCCACCTCATTTTTGGGAGTAGCAAAATGGGGTGGGACTGCTTCACTGTCCCAGCTGCTCTTCTCCCTGCTATGTCCCCTTGCTCCAGGCAGGGCTGGTGGATCTGTCTCTCACCCTGTAGCGCTCGATGAGTTTGAAGCCCACGACGTGCTGCAGCTTCCGCAGGCAGATTGGACATGGCTCCAGAGGCCGCAGCAGGGCTTCGTCCAGGCTCAGCGCGCCCTGCATGATGCACTGCAGCCAGCGGCATGTCCCCAGCCCCATCAGGTGGCAGATCTCATGACAGGTCACCTTGCAGGAAAGCAAAAATCACAGTAGTGTGTGGTCATAAGTAGAACTTTCTTTACTATGAGAGTGACCGAGCCCCGGACCTGACTGCTCAGAGAGGTGGTGGAGTCTCCTTCTCTGGAGAGATTCTAAACCTGCCTGGACATGATGATCCTGCGCAACCTGCTCTGGGTGACCCTGCTTTAGCAGGGGGCTTGAATGAGATGATCTCCAGAGGTCTCTTCCAACCCCTACCAGTCCGTGTTTCTGTCATTCATGCTTCCACTGTCCTCTCCTCTTCCTCCTTTCCCCACTCCCCGACAGTCTGACTCATTGCTCAGCCCTGGCAGCCCTCCAGCTCAGGCTTTTCTGAGGTGAAAGAGGAACGTGGCTCCCTTCTTCACAGGTATCCCAATATCCATGTTTGTTTGGTGAAGGAGGAAGGGTGGGTGTGTTCTTTAGAAGCAGCTGTGGGAAGACCCTGTAGATAGCATGTTCAGAGCTGTAGGGCAGGGGCTGCTGGGCCTCTCTTTGCCAAGGACAGTGTGGTGTTTGTGCTTGTTTGGTTTGGGTTTTTTTAGGGAGAAAATAATGGTCCCAGAGGTGTCTGAAAAGAGCAGCAGAGTCCATGTGAGAAATCTGTAAGAAGCTATTGGCAATAACAGATCTGGGTCCTTCCAAAGTACATGCTCTTATTATCTGTGCCAAAGCAAAAACTAAGCTGGAGTCAGCTGTCCAAGCACGACTGCCTTGGGAATTGGCAACCATGGAAAGGCTGAGGATGGAGGATTCCCCTCCTCCTCCCGTTGCCACCTAACATCATGTGAAATTACTACAAGAAGAAATCTCAGACTAGAAAATCCTGAGCAAATATCAGGGGAGGCAGAGAGAAATGGTATTGAAGGTGTTGGTGCAGCTGCTCCGTGAGGGCCAGCTTTGGGAGAATCACTAGAAGCAGAGCTGGCACAAGGGCACAGGGGAGGTGCTGGGATGAGGGAGGAAAGCACTTGTGAAGAGGATGTGTCAGATGACTGGGGTTTAAGAGCGTCTGCATATTAATATATGTAAACATATATAAACTTCTCTGAGATATTTTTCTCATGCATCCATGTAAGCTGGTCTGGCAAGTGGTTTTTTTCCCCTTAGGCCTGAGGAAGACACAGTCACCCGTTCTCAGCTGGGCAAAGTTTTTGTCTCCATGTTGCTCCATGACAAAAGGCAAGTACCGCAGCCTCACTATATAACATGCTATAGTTTGCCCCAGTGGCAAGGACATTAAGAGGTGTCTACATGGTGCACTAAAATACACGCTCTTCAGCACTGTGTTTAGTGTGTGGACCTATCTGTGATTGTGTCTTCTGGGAGCAGAGTCTCAGGCCTGATTCCCTGGGCCAAGACATGGATTATGCCCAGGCCTGAAATATTTAAACCTACATGGCAAGAACTATGGGATGCAGGAGATCACTGGTCCTACCTTACAGCACTGGACCATCTCTTGGGCACTGAACGGCAACGTCCGATCTCTGCTTTCCTTGCTGACTTCACATAACTGTTCCTTCTGCGTGAGTGGATTCAAGGTGCTACAACCAGCCTGGGGGAAATCCCCGGAAAATCTGGCAAAGCTGCAGACTCCCACTTCTGGAAAGAGACGGGTGTACAAGTTGGGCATCAGCACTCTTATGACTGTCTCTCACCTTAGGCAGCACAAAAAGAAAGCTGTGCTAAGAGATCATGGGACACCAATCCCACCTTGTCCTGGCAGGAATTTGCTGAATGTGAAGCTCCAGGTCTCACACGGGTAAAGGTCAAGCAGAGTGAGTCCGAGGACACAGAGGGCATCCATGGGCTTGTTGTTCTTCAGGAAATTCAGGATCCCATCTGGACAAATAAAAAGAGATGTTCATTGAAAAGAAGGATCCTTGGAAGACAGGCAAAAGCCAGAATTTCTGCTGGTTATGGAGAGGAGGATGTAATCCAAGTCACAGATAGGCATTGCTGCTTCAGCATTTTGGATGGCAAACTACGGCTGTGTAGCCCATCCCCTCAACTCTGACTATAAGCAGACCTGACTTTGGAAGTGGTGCTGAGCACAGAGTTAAAACAAAGCAGAGCTAAGGGCAGAGAGGTAGGTGAATTCAGTACTAACCCATGGAATAAGCATGTGGAAGTAGAAGAATTTCCTTACAGGCATTTCAGACCTGAGCAGGAGCAGCTGCCTCGCTGCAGTGCTGGGTCTCTGCTGAGCACGTGGTGCCCTCAATACCTGCAAACAGCTTATTCCAGATGGATGTTTGTGCAACGAGAGTTTGGCAGCTGATAAACCCATTTCCCTGGGGAGCTGTGTGACACTTGAACCCAAATTTCCTAGCATGAAAGGCCAGGGAGTTCCTCCCCTGCACCACCCAGGCCACTAAATTTACTTTGGCTCTGGACAAGAGATGGGAGAACTCGGACTACACCAAATCAGCAGTGCCTTCCCGCGGAGCTGATCCCATCCGTTTGCAGAGCTGGACCTAACCATAATAGCACTGAAAAATACAAACAGCAGAGGAAAATATGATGAAAGTCACTTTGTTTTTTATTCCTGTTTCCAGCCTGAGAGTTCTGTGTTTTCCATGGGAACAGGATTTCTCCCTTTTCACTCCCTTCCTCATCCCCTCCCAGCTCAGGCAATGAAGGGCTATTTCAGGCATTTCCTAAGGGAGGGCTCATGCCCGTGTGCCAGGCTGATGTCTCCACAGGCTTCTCGCTCCCAGGTCCTTACCTGCATGAAGCTGTACCCTGTCTGTGTCCCGGCTGTGGCGGTAGCAGCAGTGAATGGAAGAGATGGGGATGGATGGAAGGCACTTCACACGGAGACCCAGGAAGAAAGACTCAACACAGCTCTGGAGGGAATCCAGCAGCGAGAGCCCAGCAGGCCCTTCCATTAAGTCTGAGAAGAGAAGGTCTATTATCAATTCCTTATAGCCAGGGTGAGCCATGGGGTCTGAAGGGGTTTTGTGGGCCTGGCCACAGCAACTGGTGAAGAGGAAGTCTGGTTCATTTTGAAGTTAATAGCTTACTCTGGGATGTGGCTGACATCTCTAGGTGGTTACACAAACACAGAGGAGAAGAGGGGGCTCTTTCTAAGGCATTAGTACTCTCTCATTAGCAGAGCAGACACGCCTGGAAGGTTGTCTTCTAGTTAAGTTGTGAAGAAAGATTAATGTGGGAATGGGTGGCTGTTTTTTAATGAACCATCGGGGATGGAGCTCCAGAAACACTGTTTTATCCATCATTGTCTTACAAATACAGATATAGAAGGATGGATGTATGCATGCATACACTTAAAGCAAGTCTCGACCGAGGACATACATACCATTTACTGGGCAGGTCTAATGGTGGTTTGTGGCTCTGGACTGGAGACATGTCAGAACCTTTGGTATTACACTTATCTTTGCTACGGCAATTACATTTTGCAGGTTAATCCTTGGAAGAGGATGTTAGTAGAGTTCATCACCACCCCCCTCCCTCCCATATCTTTCCAGGTGGCTCAGTGAAGATGCCCGCATTACCTATAGGTTGCAGGTATATGTGCTTTCGATAGAAGTTCTGCTTCCTCCTCAGCATGGCATGATAGAATGTCTCAAAATCCTCAGGGGCATCAGGGTGGCTGAGGAGCCAGTCAAAAGCCGTTCGGATGAGCAGCGTGCAGAAGAGCGTTCTCTGTGGGTTGTAGGCTTCAGAGAGGAACAGCTTCTCTGCCCTGGAGAACGCTTTGGCATAGAGCTCCTGCAGGGCTGGGTTGGTGGAGATCAGTGCATCCTTCAGAGCCCGGGGACCGAAGCTGAATTCCTGAGCGTGTTTGCACTGCAGCATTGTGGAGAGACCCACTGGCTGTGGCACTGCCTGCAGGAGAGGATACAACCATCAGGTCGTGGCCTCGTGAGGTCATGAAGGACCTGGAAACCTTCTCGCACTTTGCTCTCAAAGCAGATCGCCCCAAGATCCCACCTGTAAGGTTTGCCTGGGAGCTTATAAATTCTGTATATAGTGTGGGCCAGGAGGCCCTACGTGTTTGTCAGAGTAGCTGTTACAGGGTTCTCTACATCTCCATGTACAGCACTGGTTTATGGACAATGTACCAGTAGATGGTGCTCAAGAATCCATAGCCCCATTATTGCTACCAGATGTCTGGATTAAATCAGATGGTTTGATTTTTTAAATTTGTTTTTTTTTCCCTACTCTATTCTAAAAGTCCCAATAACATAGGAAATATCTCTGTGTTGTGCAGCCAGCTGCCGTGGCCCTAAATATGATGTCGTAAGGTGGTGCTCCTTTTCCCTTGGGCTAAACCACGCTCCTTGGGGCTCTCAAAGGCACAGGTCCATAGCACGGAAGAAGAAGTTTTTATTTATTGGTTTAGCAGAAGACTAAACTTCTGAGTTACCTGACACCAGTGAAAGCAGCTGTTCCCTGTTGACAATTTCCTCTAACAGCTTTTAATCCTCACTCTTAGGTACTCACTTGGGGCATCTGCCGACCCACAGAGCTGTTGTCAAGCTGCAAGACGTGGGAAGGTTTGCCCAGCCTGAATCACAGGTGGGACTTGACGTGCGAGACTCGTGTTCGCTGGCGCTGCCTCTCGAGCAAGGTATGTATGGGCCTATCATGTCACTTCATAAGCACTGTGTCAGCATCAAGAATTCTGGTGATGATGTGAAGGGGTAAATAAAGAGCAAATGAAAGCCTGCAGCAGGAAGAAATTCATTCAGAGCATCCCAGAAATATCCTCTCCAGGGTCCTCTCTAAGGCTAGTGCTGTCCAATGCTGCAGAAGTCAAGCACCTATTTCCCACGGCAGTTCATGCACCTACAGAGATTCCAGTAGACATCTCAGGGAAAGGGAAGAAAAAGAGGAACCCAAGTACAATCCTATGGCTAACTTATGTCTGGATTTTTATGAAGACCTTATTTTTTTTGTGAGGAGATCCTGACAAGTAGAACTAGAGTATTTTGGAGCAGTACTTTGGGCAAAGTAGCCTACCACAGGTAAGTGCTCCACATGTATCCAGCAGAATGAAAAATACACAGGTATATATGCCCAAAAGCACAGGGTTTCTAGGAATATTATCTTCTATTAGGCAAATTAATACTAAAAGAAACCAGAAAAGCTTTGTGAGTGGATCAGCTCCTGACCATTACCATTATAACACCATCATTAATCACAGGAAAAAAAAGAGCTGAAATATTTTGGGGAGGAACTGGTTCAGTCTATAATTTAAGTGGGTCTGAAGCCTAGTTCTGCCAGATAAGTGACATTCAGTGGCCCCTGAGGACAGCAATATAACAAGAAAATTCAATATTTAAAAAATAGCACCAACATGAGCCTAAGTCCTTAGTTATGCAGAGAAAGCTCTGGTAGTTCGCACTGTAAGAGAAGGGTGGCAGCCCATTAAAATTAACACTGAATTTCTTTAAGTGTAACCCATGGGAAAATATATGTATGTATAAGCAGTTCTTAAGAAAGACTTGTTTTGTGTGATCTTCTTTGGTGCTAAGGGTACGCAGCCTGGGAGAGGGAGCGGTTAAGCAGTTTTATTTTTTGCAAGCTTTGTATTTTGCTGCCATTAAAGGCTGACAGCAGACAGCATCTGAGGTGGTACAAGGGCCCTAACCCAAGGAAAATTTAGAAATAAAATCTGTGATACTTTCTCAGCCACCTCTTTTTATTTTCCCCCAAAATGTCCAAAGTGCTTCTGCTGATTTTCCACAGGTAGCAGCAAGAATTTGTGTGAGGTTTTCTGCTTTGTCACACAAATCTCTATACTTCTGACTTGCTTCCAGATCTGGGAGGATGAAGTCAGAGTCTGACTTCACCAGGTGATCAAAAGGTTTGCCATGTGCTAGGGTGAAGATTTGGCTTTTCCTAAGGGCAAAATTTTACTCGTTCTGAAGAAACTTTAAATGCAAACAGCACTTTTCCAGTCATATGCAGAACTTACTCTTGGAAACTATTAGCGATATTAAAGTGACTGAGGATGTGATCCTGTGAGCTACTGCTGGCCTATTGCTCCCAGGGAAATCAAGGAGACACTTTACACTTGGTCCAGGTTGAGAGTGATCTTGTCAAAGAAGGTTTCTGAGAAGCATGAGCCACTTTGATCAGTGCTTCCTGGCAATAAATGGAGTGTGGGTCTGGGGGAGGAGGAGATGGTCAGAAAATGAATGGATTTTTCTTTTCTAAATGGGATGTGTGCAACAGCAGATACAATGAGCGCACAGTCTTCTAGTGAGTGTTCCCCGGGGCTCTCTCATGGAATATAGTGTGTACCCAAAGCTATGGGCTATACATTGTTTCCCAAGGCTTCCTAAAAGGGGACATTCACCCAGCTCCAGACATTCCCAGCTACGACCATGGGTGGTTTGTGAATCTCCACCATGCCCAGAGATGTCCATGATTATGCTTTAGTGATTTGAAAGCTCAAGCACAGGAATTCACTTGTAACGCACAGTCTGGAGCGACACCTGCCTCCTTCTCCTGGAGACTCTGGGTTTGCTTCTGCCCGAGCAGCAACCCCTTACACTCTCCATATCCAACACAATCACTTCTCTTCAACAAGGCTTTTCTAAAATACTTCACCGGAGAAAACTAATGCTTTGGAAAATTTAAACTTCAGCAGTTTCAAAAAGAAGCTGTTTTGCACCATTAACTATAGTAGTTGTTATTTGTGTTGGATCTAATCTATGGATATAACATTTCATTAACTGAAGTAGTGCAAAAGGGCTTTGTAATTTTTAGCTCTCATGTCGAGGGTGCCTTGTAAAACTCCCTCAGGCAGTGCTTCAGGAGGAATGGCACTTTAGCTCGTGTTATTTTTTTTTCCCCCCTTTGCTTTTACAATGCCAGTGATGAAGCAGTGGAAGCACCAATGCATCCTTCTGTCCTTCAGCTACAGGGAAAGGAGACATATTTTTGAAGGAAAAAAAAAGGCAGCTAACTTGGCCCCTTGTTTAATGACAAGCCATAGGACTTGACTAGCAAGTCCTTAGGATGAGAAAGTAACTTTTTATTTAAAAGACCTGTAACCTGTAATTGCAAGGACAACATGGGCCATACAGCTGGCTTTTGGTAACATATATGAGTTTCAAATCAGATGGCACATATTGCACAGATCTTTTTACTATGGAATTTGACAGGTTTGATTTGTTTTCATTTCCATGGTGGGTGTTTTCACAAGAAATGCCCCCAAAATCCAGGCTCAGCATGTGACAGCTGAACAGCTGACATACTCCTTTTCTTACAGTAACCTGTAATGAGCTTTATATGCAGTTCAGGTTACTCATAAATTATTCCCTTTGCAAATCAGGCACCTATAAATTATTCTCTGTAATTGAAAATTAACTATGAATTATTCTTTTTGTAATTTACAGTTATGTCATTTATTCCTTATTATATTGACATTGCTCTCTTGGAGAGATATGCCCAGGGCTGACAGCAACAGTGTCATTCTCAAAAGCCAAGGCAATATCATACAGTGCCAGTTCATTTGGGATATTCTGACAAGATAGAAATGGTCTTGTGTGCAGAAAATCTATGTTGTACAGGTCCAGAGAAGGGCACTCACTATACAGTGGATTTATTGGGTATTTTAGGGAATTTGGTGCTAATATTGTAAAGTGGGGGTTTTATATACATATGTATTTTCAGGATTTTTAAAGCTGGTCATTCTAAAGTGGTTTATTTTATGAGTCATCCTGTAGGTCATTTCTAACTCTGACTCTTAAATACACTACAGATGCACAGGAGATTCATGCTGTTTCCTTCCCCTCTCAGCTCTCGTGAAGCATTTAGAGGCAGATCCACTTAACTGGGCTCTTTCGATGTCAGAGGGACATTAACTGAGCCTATTAAAACTGATTAATTGCCTAAGTTAGGTGCTGTACTGTAAACAAGCAATGATAGTGCAGCAAATTCATAGCCAGGCAACAGAAATGAAAAGCCCAGAGCAAACATAACAAGCATTAACTAATTATCAACACGTACCCTAAGTTGCTTAATAGCTCTTTTCCTGAGATTTGCAGTTGGTGCTGCCACTGCTACTGCAGGATCAGCCTCTCCTTCCCGCTATCACACAGATGTCAGCCTTAAAGCAATTTTCTCCGTTTGTCCACATGTATAGAAAGAGATTTTTCTTGACAGAGAAGATGTACATTTAATTGGTAAAAAAAAAAAAAAATTCAAAAAAAAAAATCTGGCATGATGGGCCAGAGAGGACACTGAGGTGTGAGAGCATTTAACTCTGGTCCAGATAAATTTTCACTAGTTCAGCTCCTCCCTCGAGGACCTCAACACAGCCCCTTGCACAGAGCCAGGCTTTGCCTGCTGAATAAGCTCAGCTGCTGGGACTAGACCAAATCTGTTTGATTCAAGCCTGAAATGGGTCAACTCCCAGGACTGTGGGGGAATTTCAAAATGCCCAGCACTTGTCAGAATCTATCTCCTCTGCTCACAGAGAAAAATATGCCCTGGACTTTATCATCCCCATATTTGTACCCACAAGAAACTGTAGCAACTTCTATTGGCACTAAATGGCCACAAAACACTCAGATCTGTATGTGTTCCAGACTATAAAGTTAGATAAAACCCCCTGGCCTCATGTACTGCCAGATGCCAATAATATTTCTGTATAATGTCTCTAGAAAATGTTCGTGACTCAGAAACTGATGCGGTTTGTGGTGTCTCAAAGAGTCATTCCTGGTGCTGTGAAAACCTTCACAGATTCACACATGCATTTACTGGGAGGCAAAACTACTTGTCATATTGCAACAGTGATTGATATGTTATTGCCACAAGGCTTTGTCCTGGAAGTTTGTTCTCATATTAATGTTCCTCGTTAATTTACTTGGACTGTTGGACAAGTCAGATGGACAGCTCATATGCAGAAAGGTTTGCAGGCTTGAAGACTAGATTTGTAAAGGTCATTAAATACCTAAGATGGAGACAGATGCTTCCATCTGTTCTTATTTAAGTATTCTTATTTAAGTGTTCTTAAGTCTTTAAGAACACTTACACATCCACTTTACCCTTGATTTTGTTTTACCTTAAAGCTTGCTCTCTTCAATATACTTTCTTCATTTGAATAAACATTAAGAACATATATTATCCCTTGTTTCAGTCTTCTAAGGATTTTATTTATTCTATGCTGATACATAATGTGTTTTGGGTTTTGTTCTTCTTTTTTTTAGCACCTTCCATCTGAGGCTCTCTAAGTGCCATACAAACATTCATTAACTTCTCTGTCCTACCCTCCAGAAAGTAAGCTGATGGTATATGCCTTTCCCCCTGCTGCCCCTCATCAACCATTTTTTCATCTTTTTCAGTGCTTTCTCTGTTCATTTTTGTCTGGTTAAACTCTCTGTGATGCTTCTCTCATGCACATGTGTGATGAAGGGCTGTCTGTGTTCTCCTTCCCTTGCTCTTACATGAACCAAACCTCTACAGTCTACAGTCTGGTTCCTGTGTGTTTGCAACCGCAGACCCAAAAGCACCGAGCAACACCTATTAGCACTGTACAACAAACCTAACACTGCAGAGATACCCGAGCTCTAATCATTCACAGCTCCAGGCACTTTACTCTTCATCATTCTTGTCTAGACAGGCTAAATGGTTTGTGCGAGACAACCCCAGTGCTAGCCAGGAAAGAGGCTGCATTTTCCATACTGATGGATACCCAAACAGGTATGGCCATGGCTAGATATTCCCTCGAGCACAGGCATTATAAAAGTGGTTCATCATGCAGCATAAGTGCACTGTAATGCTGTGCCTCCTCACAAGAAATCAAGTGCTTTTTTCAGTGGTGCCGCCAGGTAGAGGAGGTTTATGTGCATTTTACAGCCAAGGGCTGGGGCTCCAAGGTAGCCGAGGAGCCACAAAGCCAGCATGGGTTGGGGAGAGATGACGACAGACCCAAAGGTCTTGGCACTGTAGTGGCCAGCTGTCCCCTAAGCACCAGACCACTCTGCCAGCCCGGAGGTTTGCACCGTCTGGAAAGGCTGCAGAAGCAGGTCCCACTCCTGGGACACTTGAGCCCCACCCCGGCCCTGCTGATCTGGAAAAGGGTCAGTTGATGCTGGTCCCCACAGCGAGAATCGCACGGATGGGTGTGTGGGGAAGGACCAAGTCCCCCAGCACCCTGGGACGATGCACCAAGCTCAGGTCCTGGCATCGCTGGACAGGGTGCCTCGAGCTCAGACCCCAGCACCCCAAGCTCTGGGGAGGGTGCACGAAGGACGGCCCCAGCACTCCAGGAGAGTGCCCAGGGTAGGACCCCCCCAACCCGCAGGAGGGGATGCCCCTGGCAGGACCCCCAGCGTCCCGTGGGGATAATGTCCCGAGTGCAGTCACCAGTCACCGGCGGGGGATGCCCCGAGCACGGCCCCCAGTCCCCGTCGTGGGGTACGGGGTGCCCCAAGCGCGGTCCCCTGCACCCCGGCAGACGGGATGCCCTAAGTAGGACCCGCCATCACCGGGAAACGATGTCCCGACCGCGGCCACCATCACCCGGGGAGCGACGCCCATCACCAAGGGAGATGTCCCGAGCCTGCGCTCCCTCCGCTGGGGGGGCTCCCGCCGCAGCCCGGGGCCGACCGGATCCCCCTCCCCGCCGCGCCGGGCTGTGCCCTCCCCCCGATGAGGGCTATCCCGCGCCCCCATCGTGCCCACCCCGGGCTGCCCGGGGACGGTGGGGGACAGGACTCACCGCCCGCCGGGCCGGGGCTGCAGAGGCCGGGGAAGGTGCTGCAGGGCCGGGGCACCCGGCTCGCGGCTGGCGAGGCGGAGCGGAGCCC
>JAAGNO010018664.1:20287-54724 GCA_033439905.1 Ceryle rudis | reverse complement strand
CTCTTCCTATCTAAGTAACTTTTTTTCTTTCTTTTTTTTTTTTTTTTTTTTTTTTTAAATATGGACAATACAGTCTCTTTCCTTGTCTTCATTTTTGGAGTGCCTAAGCCATCTTAGAAAATTTCTCCCCCAGTATTTAGCCTGAATCAAACATGTAGAATTTTCCTAGCAGGGAATATTCCAGTCTACAAAATGAAAGTTAGGTAAAAGGAAAATAACTGAAATCAGAGCCTGCTCCTAGAAAATATGATACAACCTGGACAGCAGGAAAAACTGTAATATAGGATTCACTGCATTTGCTGAAGTTTGCCACCTCTGCAGTGGAGCTGCCAGTTGCTTTGGTTCCACAAAGCAGTGCTATACAGATTTTTGGGCTGGAAGTAAACCCGAATATTATTTCTAAGGGAAATCAAAGGTGCAGTTAGGAGAGCCACTGGTAAAGGTATCACTTTCTCATCACTGTACCCACACAGCACAGTGGGAAAGGCTCAGTACTACAAGCAAGGACAGGATGGGTTCTAAGGGTTACCCAGATGAAAAGTTGGTAGGGGGAATGAACAGGCCCCCCCCCCTCACTCTTCTGCAAGTGGGAACAGGCTACTTCTCTGCAGATTGAAAATAAAGATTTATAGATTGCTTGATCCAGAACTTCATAAAACAGCAAGATGACTTTTGGAAATACAGAAACACCCATCTGTCTGTTGTCTTCTTAGCAAGCTGGAAACTGAAGGACACTGTGAAAGCTGAGGTAAAACCCCAACAGCTTTCAGCACAAAATTCACTTAAATCTCTGCCTTCAGCAGCTTCCAAATCATAGAAACCTTGTGAGTATAGAAGGACTGGTGCCTGGTGCCTTAAGAGGCTGGGGCAGACAACAATGTTGTCTCCTTTCAAGAGAAACTATAAATAGTATTCAGCATCTCCAAGCAGGCAAGTTCATAAGTGAGACTGCCTGATTGTGGTCTGGCTTCTTCATCAACTTAGTATTCAGGAGAGGGAAGAATTGCCATAGCAACATTCCCATCTTCTGACATGTATCATGCAGATCATGTAGTCAAGGCAGCACAGCACCCTCTCACACATGTGCTCTGTGAACTTTTGTATTCCTGACAATATTGAAGAGAGAACTATGTCTCATGATTGACACACTTGCCTGTGTGTCTTTATGATTCCTTAAAAAAAATATGGAAATGCTTCCCTTCCCCCATCTTCCTCCTTTGAACTGTTTTCTCCATCCCACTGAAATGATGAGAACAGCTCATGCCCCAGATCTGCAGATATATGTTCCTGACAGTAGTCCTACGCTATGCAAATGTGTAAACTGCAAAATGTAGAGGGATTAAAAAAAATTAAGTATATCCAGCAGAATCTAAATTCTGTGTAAAAGTGCTAAAAGAAGTAGAAATCTTCCAGCATCTGCATAATTAATGCTCTATTAAACAAAACCTTACATCTTTTTTTTTCTTTTTTTTTTTTATTTTTTTTTGCTTTGAGTTAGACTGAAAGCTCCAGACATGCATGCCAACCATGCCTATGGCACATGTCAATGTATATGTCACCCTAGGCAGAAGCTGAGTACACAAGCAGAGCAGAATACTCTATGTGTTTGCAGCCAAGGTCTGGCTAGCCCCTGAGATGGCTTGGGCTACGTGGACTTCTCACTGATGGAAAAGTACCATACATTACACAGGGCTAAGCTGCGGGCCAGTACAAACAGGGTGCTGCAACACCACCTTTGTCACCCTGACAGAAGTGGCAGCCAGGTACTTGACTTTGCAACTGTTCTTGATTTAATTGCATCCTAAGCCACCCGGTGGACCTCTTTCTGAGCTTACTGCCCATTTAGTATTGTGCCTCCCTTCAAAAACTCTAACACTAGAAATAGCTGGAATATAATTATTCCACTATATATATATGCCTCTAACCATGCCTATCCCACCAGTGGTTCTGACATTAAAAGTATCACAATATACAGTCACATGTCTATGTATTTTTTCCTTAGACACGGGTTTTACACACTGTGCTGTCCTTGGCAGGATGCCTATGGTACTGTAAGTGTTGGCCTCAGTAGCTCCTTCTCCAAGGAATGGGACCAAAATCCTGCATAACTCTATGGTCTTGGCTGAGAGAGACCAAAACCCACTTTGACTGAATGCTTCTCTCTGGACTGGAGATCACAGAATCATGGAATTGCTCAGGTTGGAAAAGACCTTCAAGCTCATCGAGTCCAACCTCAAAATGCACTGATGCTGTGGGCTACACCTAAGTGAGGTAATTTTTTAAACAAGAGTTAGTTTATCTTCTCTTGGTTTTCTTCTTTCTTACACAGCTCCCCAGAGCTGCCTCATGATTGCTCACTGCAAAATGTTCCTGTTGGGTGGCAGAAGCTCTCACTGTTTGTGCCAAGGGAGCTCCTTTGTGTAACAGTTCTGCTGGAGGCAAGGCACTTTCAGATGGTAACAGCTTTTTTGTGTTTTCCCCCACCCACATTCCCATCCTCTCCACCACACCCCTCCAATGTTTAGGGTACTGTACAAAGCTTTGGCACCTTGCTTTTCTCAAGCAGGGTGAATGTGGTTATGTTGTGGTCAGTATTTCTTAATGGTTCAGCTGGGATTTTATCTCCAATAAGCTTCACCCAGGTTTGAGAGTCCTCCCTGCCTTTGTGTACATCACAGCTGCTTGTTCCAAGAAACAACCATTCAAGAAGTTCCTTCTTTATAACTTGTCCCGTGGTGACTCTTGGCCAGATGATGTTCAGGTAGTTGAGGTTCTCCATTATCATAATTTTTGCTGCCTCTCTAAGCATTGTGTTATATGACTAATAACACTCCTGTTAAGCCACCCCTGGAGAAAATGGTTTGGAGCTTAATACCAGTAGCAGAAAAGGGATGACCTCACCCTCTTCTATCCCATTACATGTCAGGTGTAAGCACAGAAGCCAAACTGGGAACCATTATTAAATAAGAACAATCTTTTTCATTTTACATAGTAAATAAGCTAAGACGATTAGATGTAGAAGGTTAGCCAGGCATTGCTCTGCCTGCAAAATGAAACATCCAGAAATGCAGGGCTGCAGAGCACTGCACCCACTGACATCTCCCTGTTGCTCTGGGCAGGAATGGCACACAGCTCACCAGCCTTACTCCCAGGGGAAAAGTGGGAGCACAAGGAGCTGCCAGTTTGGAGTCACGGTGGAACTGCTGCCCATGCCAAGAATGATACCTTTCACAGTGCCTGATTTCTTTCCATGTTAAGCAAGTAACTGCCATTTAACAGCTGACTGTCATTATTTGTTTCTACAGAAGATCGTATGTGTCGCTGTGTATACAAGTATGTCTGTATATGCGTATCTGTATGCACATGTGTGTTTCACTTAGCTACACAATATACATATAGCAGGGACTATCTGCATATTAAAAAACCAAAGAGATATTATGTCCTGCTACTGACTACACCATAACAATCTGTATACTTAGCATGCAAACTGCAAACTTTTCTAGCCTAATGGTGGGATTTTTAATACACAACCTTAATATAAAATGCTGAACTTGGACACCAGGACTAGGTAGAATATGAATTATGTGAAAAAGATGCTATTTTGCTTCTGTCTCATTTTACACAGCTCTAAGGAACAGCAAATACCTCCTCTGGGGGACCCTGAAGTCTGTGGCCTACCTTTCAAACTTCAGTACTGGCATTTATTGTGTTGAGGTTCAAATCCCTTTACAGCTGTGGTCTGAACAAGAGAAGGGCACTTAAGGGAATAAGACTACAACTTGCTCTTCTGGGTTACATTAAAATCCATTGATTTCCATCTGTTACTTGAACAAAACAGAGTGAATTTTTGATAAAAATAAAATTGGGGTTTTTTTGAGAATATACATTAAATGTATTTGATGTTTATGGTCTGTAAATTGGACTGTTCTGTTCTTAGAGTTACTTAATAATAGAAGAGGAAGTCACTATGCTCAAAAGACCTATTTTCACTCTAAGCACAAAAAGCTCTTTCATTTCACTACATCATTAGAAGCACTAAGAAAGCGTCCCACCTGCAAGTCCACTTACCCCCTCATTCCGCAAAGCCCCTGCACTGAAAAGCAGCTGTGCACGTGCTTTGAGTTCAGCATGCGCCCAAGGCCTTTTCTAAACAGATGTCAACAACTAGATCTTTTTACTTTCCAGGCTAATCCCATTTCCCCTTTGCTCCTCTTGCTTCAAAAAGAGAAGAGATGGTCACCACTGCAGAGAGCTGACCAGTCACACCTGCAGAGGCTTTTTTTTTTTTTTTCCCCTGGGACTTCTGCAAAAGCCAACCCCCGGGTTTAACACTACATTCAGACACACTGAAGACACCTGTGTTTTTACAACATATATGAATGTGCTGGGCCAAACATAATGGCTCAAATATAAAATAAACCTCCCAGCTTTCTTTCCTTCCCTGCTACACCTGTGGCCCCAGTTTAGGCAGCTGACTACAGTGGCACACAAAGCTTTGAACCACAGGAGCAGAGCAGAGCAGCTGGGATGCCCTAGCTGAGATGACCTCTTCTACCAGAAGCTCTATGCTTTGATTAAGTGCTTTCTTTTGCTGCTGCAGATGGAAAACACCCATCACGAACATTGGCCCCTATTCACTTGAAACATGGGAACATTAAAAGACAGGATTAGGAGCATAACTTCTCCAAGCCTGCATTCAGAGGCGACCTCATCTTGCACATCACCTACTGCTGCTCCTTTACTCCCAGGCTAGGAACACCAAACCTACCTCAGTGATGTAACCTCAGGCTGATGGTCTCTTCAGGACTATACTTTAACTCAAGTTTTAGAATATAAATCAGTGTTCAGTCTAACAGTACCCGAGTCTTCAAAGCCTAATAAAGTGTGTGTAATCAGAGCCTTGCAGACTGACCATTCTTTATAGAAAATAAAAGGTGAAGAAGAAATTGTTTTTAGGAGTTGAAACAGTCTTCAGTAGTCCAGCAAATTCAACAGGAAGAAAGAAGTAAGAACTGTATGCCTTATACACTGTCACTACAAACTGCCATGTGGGAGCCTGCAGAATGGTTAGCCATTTTTCAGTCTACTCACAGTGTCCAAGCGGCTTTGACATGGACTGGTGGTAATTTAGCTAATATTGCTCATGTGGGCAGAGAAGAAAAGAATCAACTTAAAATTAGGAAAAAAATTTGTCATTTTCCTTTAAAATAATGCAGCAGTTGCTATACAGACAGCAAACTATGGTTTTATCACACACAAGCTAAATCACAGACTAAAATAATTTAATTTTGAAATTATTTTATTATTAATTATTTTGTGGCTAAAGTTTGCAAATTATGGCAACCTCTTTGTAACAGAGTGGTACTGGAACTATGCATGCATGTTTTGGGGTAGCTGGATGCATGTACAAAGTGAGAATGAGCTTTCTAAAGCCAAATAGGGGATACAGTCATACTGAAATTCGTGGCAACTCTGTGGTTAGACTTTCTAACCGCCTTAAAAAAAAAAAACAAATCCCCTTTTTTGTGTTCTATTCTAAGTCAAGAGAGTATTATTAAGCTTGTGAATCAGGCAATCAAGAGTGAGGTAATGTCAGAATTAAGGCTGTCTGTTCAACCTTAATTTGGCCCTCTGTGAGTATGAATTATGATATTGCCTTTAATTAGATGATCACACTATATTTTTTCCAATGCTTCGTTCATAACACATGATGGATAGTGCTCACTGAATGATGAAACTGTACTTTGTTTTTTTCTTGTGGTTCAAGGTGTGGCAGCCTGTCTTATTTACTGCACGCTCTATTCTTCTCTGACAACAAAACTGATGGTTCCTTCACAGAGTTTTCTATGTGGTTTATCATTACAGCTGTAATATCCTCAACAAACATTACTAATTTAACTTTATTGCAGTCCTCAAGGGAAAAGGTAGAGTTTTTTCACTAAGTTTATCCATCCAGAACCTATTCTCATTGCTCATCAAAGGTTTTCATCAAAGCTTCACTTCCTTCGTATTTGGTCTAGGCAGCTCTATTTGCATCAGCTATGGGGAGGTATTGACAATACAGGGGAATCCAAGCCAGGGTTCCCATTCTGGTGTGTGTCTTGGGTAATCATGTGTGGAGAAGGTCAACAGATCAGGGATGGTAAGTAAGATTCTGTTCAGCCACAACAGGGATCATTCCCAAATTTGATAGACACTTTGAAAAACTACCTGGGCACTACAGGGAAATGCAAGCTTGCACTTTGTAAAAATTGGACAAAACCTAGTATATTTCCCCCCATAAATTCAGAAGCATTACTAACACAAACATCATCCTTCTCCCAAAGACCCAGTTCCACAGCAAGAAAAAAGTAGAAGTTGTTTTTTTTCATAGACTTACACTTGGAAATAGATGACTTGTTCTGACAAGAAGTTTCTCACCAAAAATTAGTTCTCCCAAGAGAAATACCTTTCAGGGACAATTTCAGCCAAGATGGTTAAAATCTGGCAAGCTTACAAGTGACTTTTACTTTAGTCATCATTTATCCATCATCTTTCTTCAGAATGATGGATTGTGTAATCCTAAAGGGAATGAACACAGTCTAGAACACTGCTCTCTGGGTACACAGGCCCCTAAGTTATTTATATCATGGTTCATACATCATAGGCTGGATTTAATGCTCTAAAATATTTTTGACTTTAAATATGATGATTCAAGGATCATAGGCAGTGGATAACTTTTTGAGATCTGAGAAGACAAATTGAGTTCAAACCTTGGAACACTATAAATTTCCTCAAACCAAATGAAACCCACCACACTTTGTCACATATATTACCTTTGGCTAATATTGCCAACCTTGGGGGCTTAACCAAGATCTAAGCTTGGTAGTCTACTTTTTTTTTTTTTTTTTTGAGGTGCTGAACATTCACAAGTTCACAGATACGAGAGTTGACATTTTTAAGTGTCCCTATGCTGTACCTATGAAAGGGACTCTTCATTCACTTGGACACCTACTTAGGGATTCAGCTATGCAATTCTGGTCTCTGATGTTTCTGTTCTCTTTCTATTCTTACTACATTTCCAATGTCACCTTAAATGACATGGTATTAGAAGAAAAACTTATCCTGAGCAGGTGCAAAACTTGCTGAGAAAGTGGAATCTTTCCATCAAGAGCCAGTTTTTGAGGCCTCAGTCATTCAGTGGCACAGTATGTACAGCAGAGATGTTTGGAGTGTGCTCTAGCAGAATGTGTACAGCTGTGTGGCATTTTGGCATTTCTTATTTAACATATTCTTTTCAACAGAATGAATTCTTGAATTCACTGAAGGAAAGAATTCCTGTGAAATAAAAAAAAAAAAGCAAATATATCCTAGACTTAACAGCAGAACATGAGTTATGCAAGTTCTTCAAATGGCAAGTCAACAGGGTTTGTACTTTGGGCTTCTCACCCTGAGCTGCACCTGATAATCCCTCACGATTTCTTTCCTTCCTGAGTTTTGAAAGCCCTTTGCAAATAACAGACATCACCTCCAATAACAAACATCTATTACAGTCAAGCCCTAGTCATCTGTGGATAGAGAAAGCATGCTGCAGTATTACTGTGCGTATGCATCGCACAGCTCAGGTCCAGAGGAATGTAACATCCCTAACATGAGGCCACATGGCTACAGCTGATTTGCTTCCAATTCTGGTCTTGAGTGTCCTGTCCTCTCCCTCTGTGGGAGCATCAGACGGGATCCTTCTTGCCTCTGGCTACTTATTTCCATGAATGTTCTAGCAGCTTGCCTAGCTTTGAAATATTTGCAACTCTGATCAAGAAAGTTAAAAACTACTGAGAGTACAGCCACAAAGACATTATCATCACAGAATCTTATTTATATCTATTATATACTATTATACAGGAAACCTACCAAAAAGGACATTGTTGAACTTGTGCACTGTTTCCTATGATAGTGTGTACATAAATACATTGAAATGTACTACTGTGAAAGATGTCATGAGTTGCATGAGATGTTTCCCCCAGAACTGTTCCAGAGCAGAAACATGGTTAAGAAATATTAAAATTCTGCAGTAATCCCTTTAATAAAAATCATACATGAACATTATACATATCTGAATGCTCTACATGTGTTAAAATAAATCATAGAATCATAGAATGCTAGGGGTTGGAAGGGACCTCTGGAGATCATTGAGTCCAAACCCCTGCCAGTGCAGGAACACCCAGAGCAGGCCACACAGGAACAGATCCAGGTGGGTCTTAAAAGTCTCCAGAGGAGACTCCACAGCCTCTCTGGGCAGCCTGTTCCAGTGCTCTGTCACTCTCACAGCAAAGAAGTTTCTCCCCATGTTGAGGAAAACCTGTTTCAGCTTGTGACCATTACATATAAATACACTAATGAGTAAATATGTGATGTGAATACCAGGACATCTGGATCTTAAAATTACTTTATTATAAATAATTTCTTGCTGAAAATTATTCCAGTTACTTTATTTTTTAATTCTTGAGAAATTTTCTACCTACCAGAGTTCCTTCTTGATTGTTTGATAATTGAACAGAGTCCTGTCAAGTTTAAATATCACTAGTATTTTGCAACTGCATTCCTAATACAAACAGGCATTCGTTTAACCTGTAAGCATTTGCTTACATGCCTTTCCAAAGTAAGGCTTAAATATTCACTCTCGTACAATATTAACAGCTCAGCCCATCTATTGAGAACTTACAACTTGAAAATGCAGGATCAAGTCTTGTACTAGAAAAATAAGAAAAATCCTCATGTAAAAATCATATCATCTACAGTTGACACTGGAAAACCTGAAAAGGAACCATTCAAATACCATCTAGAATTTCAAGAATCAACATGGAGAAACACAAACACAGGGAGAATTTGATCTTTATTTAGGCCTTTTTAAAAAAAGTTGCATCATATAACACCTCAAATAAGATTTTACTGGACTGTTACAATTATTAACATCTAGGATTTAAGGCAGCTGTTACATAGTGTTACATTAATAATTCAGTCAGATTGAATTCTTCTTCAGATACATTCATGCAATTAACTTCTACTGTATTTTTACACTGTACTTTGAAATATATAGGATTGTTTTGTTTCCCCATATTAGACCTATCTGGTTAAGCTTTTCTGAAACAATACAGAGAAGGGACTCACTGTTCTTCTTGGTGGAATTGAAAAGATTTAATGACAATGATTTAATGACTTCTTTGATGCAAGAAATGCAGACTGAGAATGCTGTGGAGGTAAATATACATCTCATATGTGTGTGGCACATGCAAATTTGGAGAAATAGGAATGGAAGGTGAAATATTACTATTATTATTCTTAGCTAAAATCATTTTCCCTCCATATAAAACCCCAAATTATCATCGCACTGAGCAGAGGGCCCATTAAACTTCCTCCTTTCCGAAGGATTCCTCTCCATGCCAGTCTCTGTTGGGGATGAGAAATCTTCTGTGGAGCCATAAACAATCCTCCATGTTGCCTCCATTGTTCAGTCCAATTTTGGCTTTTCTTTTCCTTCTTCATTACCTGAAAACATATGAAGAACAGTTTTAAAGAAAACTTTCAATGAATAAAAATGAAGAGTTTACTTAGAGAGGTTCTTCTAATGCATTAATCTTCCTTTGCCTTTTATTGCTGTTGTTTCTCCCCTACTTGCTCATATGCTCTTGCATGTGTTACCTCACCTGCTGTGAACGAAAAGAGCATCTGCACACCTGATGGCAGTGGTTGTCCAGTAATGAACTGTACAATCCTCCCTCCCTCCGGACCATTTTCAAATCAGCCTAACCCCCTGCTGCACGCTCAGCCTTTGACGGCTGCAGGGGTCTGGGAACAGTCAGTTCCCTCACCTCCTCTGCTTACCTACAAGCAAAATTAAAGTCAATGTTATTATAGCTGAAGCTAAGCAGCCGACTTGATTTGAAAGCAAGTTTTAAAATTGTGTTTCAGAATTCAGTAACCGTACTCCACCCCCCCCCCCCCACATTTCAATATTGGATTTTTAAATATTTGCAAATACATCTCCCTTTTTTGAGTAGAAGAATAAAGAACCAATTCCTGTTGGTAGGGTGCCTCTCTCTTCTTGCAATCGCCACGTCTCTCAGGAATATCAGGAGGGCTGAGCTGAGTGTAGGGCTCCTTAAAGAACTTATCCATGCTGCAGGACTTGTCTCTTTCCTATGCTGAGCAAAGTCTGGGCCAGCCAGCAGATTGTGTTTTTTCTGGCAATGAAAACATTCAGCTATTTCATATGCCTGTGCCTGGACAATGAATTACTATTGGTATCTGACAAAAGTATTGTTCTTCTGACTAAGCCCTCTCTGCCAGACATCTCAAATACAAATATTTCTTTTGGAGGTTTTCAGGCCTGCTGCATGCTGTAAAAGAAAGACTTCTAAGGACTGAAGGCAAAAGAGAAGCAATATTTGAGAATGCTGAGAAGAAAATCCAGTCACAAGTAAGATCACCTGCTAATGCAACATGCATAAATATGGTAAGTACACCCAAAGTTACTTTAAAACATAGTTAATTAATTCCAATATTGGAAACAGTAAGACCCATCTGCAGTTAGAAAGCCCAACTGCAGAGCTGCCTTGCTGGAAGAAGCAACACTGAAACAAACAGGTCTGCGCGTTGCCAGCAGCCCAAGTACAGTGGCCCTGGGTGTCGCTGGCAAACCAATGCAACGGAAGAGCCGCAGCTGAAGGTTTAACAACCAAAACAAGAGGCCAGGTCCAAAAGATTACAGTGGGTTTACAAGGCTGCTCCAGAGGCAATCTTGAGCATTCTGCTTTCTGCTGGAAGGAACTTTTCCAATAGTTTTAAATGAGCTGTTTTATTTGCCTTTTTAAAAGCCTCCTTCCTTTCTTCTGAAGCACTCTACTGCAGATGCATCAAATAGTTTGGCAGGAATGCGGATACCCTCAAAACTGTGGATAGACACTGGCTTGTACAAAGGGCAAATTTTTCCTTGCCTACCATGTTTGTGGTTTAACTTGGAAAAACTAACTGCAAATCATTTTGTCAGTAGTGAGGTTTTAGTTAATGCATCTCCAGAGGAAAAGGGAAAAGCTCCAAACCCAAAACAACCCCCTCTCACCCCAGAAATCTTCTCATGGCAGACTGCTTTGAATAGCAGGCTTACTGCTCAAAAGCCCCTTTTAAATGTACAGTTCTCAAATAATATTTTCCCAAGTGCTGCATGGTGACAGACTGCCATTATTTTACATCTCTGCTGCTTGTGCTGTGCCTGCCACACACTTCAGGTTAGGTTTCTGCAAAGTGTTTCAAGCACAGCAAACCAGCAGGTGACTCATGGCATTTTCTGGTTTGCAAGTGTTTGATCCACAAAGGATTTTGGACCAATATTCTTAACCAAATCAAGGAAATGGTGGAGAGGATAAGGTGGCTATGGTGAACCTTGGAAGAGGTTGAAAGAATGACTCCTGTAGGGTGGAGGGCCATGTGAACCAGGGACTTTGTTATGCATACTGTGGAATAGTGAGGGACATTTTCCATCGTTTACTTATTCGTGACTTGGTAAGAAAATGTGATTCTTCACCACACCATTATTCTTCATACAGGACTTAGGTCAAGTGAAATTATTCCTTGTGGCTGCCTTTTTTAGAAACTTCCTCAATTAACTTAAGTAAGTTAAATAGATGTGCATGCGTCATCAAACTGAGGACTGAAAACCAGATTTGAACACTGTGACCAATTATCACTGGTTCTAGAGCAAAACCAAAGTATGCTTTATGCCCAGGTGCTGGTGGTATGAGCAAATGGCAAGTAAAACTGCTTTGAGCTTCTGGCATTAGGTTCTACCTAGTACTGGAGGGCTTGTTAAAAGAGACTTGTGTGTCCAATAAACTACCGTGTGAATTTACAGTGCACAGTAAGATTCCTAAAAGGGGATGCAGGCTGCTCCTGTGGTCTCAATGTGTTATGGGCCCAACAAAGGTCATGACAGAATTCCCACAGAGCATGGATTTCACTCCAGTTGTGATCTGCCACTGTGGCAATTATGAATGTTGTTTGCTTATTTCAGACAATATGGAAAATGAAAATGTCTTTCATAGATTAAAGGAACCTACTTTTAATCTTGTGTTTGTCTTATTTTCCCTTTTCCTCTACTCATCACCTAACCCTAAGCAGGGTAGATCATGTAGAGTCTGCACAGCTGTTTACCCTGCACTAAGGTGATCCTTCATTCCTATTGTTTTACTGATACAAACATATCTATTTTCCTTGAGTAATTTTATAGGCAGAAAACACCTTCTACCTGAAAATAGTAAAAAAATATATTTTTATTTTGAAGTTTAAGCTTACCATTAACAGCACTGCCACAGAATGATACTTTATTCTACATGCATTTAATGGGTTCATCAGCTAATGAGTGGGTTGTAGACTAAGTGGGTTGTAAACCTCTCAGGTAATTGCCAACAGCTCTTAAATTAGTATTGGAAGTTATAAGAAAGAATACATATTCATAGCTCATAATGCTCTCCATCAGCCATTCTGCTCATCCGACTGCTTTTAAGAGCAAGCAAGTAAGATGTTCCAGTGGAACTTCTGTCATTCTCCCTTGTTTTACCCAGCTCAAAACCTTCTTGACTTTCCGGGGAACATACTCCAAGTCCCGACAGCGTATTTCATATTCCTAAAACTACTCACATTTTTGGGTATCCCAGATGTAGTTGTTCAGGACCTCTCCCACCAAGTAGAATACGTTAATTATTATGGTAAGAGCCGCAAAAAAGATTATTTTGACACCTGGGCTGAGGTGATCAAGCAGTGGGTACACCCACACTCCTGTAACATGGTGAATCCAGCACACCCTGAAACAAAACAAAAATAACAAGTACTGAGTCTTACAGCCCTGTTTTTCAAAAGTAGCTTGGGCTATAGGCTTAGCTACTGTAACCTGAAAAGCAATTACTTGAAAGGACTGCAAGTTGCAAGTGAACTAGAGCATCCACCCAGAACAGACATCACACATGATGAAACTACGACTGATTTCCCACATTCTTATTGCTTTGTTCTAAATGTCATGTGAGCAGTTGGCCAATTTTCACATTCTGATGTAGGCAGGTATTTCCTTGCCGCAGTTATGTTTAAGAGGAACACACACCCTTGTTTCATGTGGCAGCACGGAAACTGCAGCACCCTCTGTTACAAGCAGGATCCTTATGCAAAGATCATTCAGCATTCTCCAGGCTCTCCTATAGAGCCCAACTGTCTGCTTTCTTCAGCATCCTTCATTCATTCTGGACACGTTTGTGCATTTCTGCTGCTTCTTCTTGCTACATCTGGCAAGAGTGTCAGTTTTTGGGTTTGCTAGAACCATATGTTCAGCTTCTCTTTGAGAGAGTAATTTCTTCAGCACCTGTGTTTTAGGTTGCTCCTCCTTTTCTTTCAGTTAGCTGGTATCATTACAAAAACCCTGACCTCATCAGTGAAATTTTGTCCAGCTCCATATGCAATATAAAAGATAAAGAATGATGGTGGTTTGCTGGTGAGACAGACTTTTAGCATTCAGCTACAGTGGAGATTGTTGATACACTAACCTAGGAGACAGTGTCAGCTTTACTGCAGTGCAGCCTGAAAAAGCACTCCAGGTACGTGGTTTTGCTGTGTGTGACCACAGTGGACACCTGTACCCTCTGAGGGGACAGCTTTTGTGTTGAGATCTGATGTGGTGAATGGTGAAGTCAGAGGGAGCAGAGCAAGTCCATACATTCCAGTAGGTGGAAGCTAAGAAAAGCAAATGCTGCCAAACAACTGAGCAAACATCACAGAGGCTAACCAGGAAAAGTGCTCAGTGGAGACAGGCTGGGGCCCGTGAACTGCTGGGCTGTCTTCAATAATGTAAATCTCTTCCCTTCTGACCCAGCAACTTGAGAGAGAAGCTCACAGTGAAGCACAGCTAGAGAAGACTCAGCAGCTGCAAAGTCTATTATTGATGGGGATTTCCACATCCATATGATTTGCTTCACTTGCTGATACTTTTATTTGTGTAAGAAGACTTTTGATCATTAGACCAATAGTCATAGGCTCCCAAAGGGCAGAGACACAGAAGTCCACACAAAACTGTTACTATAAATGCCTGTCACACTGAAAGTACAAAACCCCTGTTTAAAGACTCTTCATCACCCTGGAAATGTACATGGTTGCCATAGCTTTCCTCCTTCTTAGAAAAGCTTTTGTTACAGTCAAATTCTTAACAGTTGGACACTTCATGTAGGAATTTACATGTGTCAGTAAATTAATCTGCATGAACTAAATGCAGACTAAAAACCCTTTCTCCATATGAGTTCACATACGGAAAATGATCTCTGTACTTTACAATTATTTTCCACAACATTCTTCTGTTCCAGAATTAACCTGATAACATAAAGGTATCTGTGAGAAAATAGAGGGTTCCTATGTAACCCATGGTAACGCGGGATACCACCTTCCTCTTGATCAAAGAAAAGGATGGGACAGTTGGGTAAAAGGTAATGGGATGTCCTCTACTCCAAGGCTGGCTTAGCAGGGAGTGTCTATTTTTGCCTAACATTTTTAAGTTCCGTTTGCTTTTGTTTTATGATGATTCTGTGAAAAACAAGTTCCAAGGAAAAAGCTTGAAAAAAACCCCAGTGCTTCTTTGTCGCTCATTTTCTCTGGTATGATGAAACTGCCCAGCACCGTAAAGCACCTTTACAGAGGGACTTTTCAAGTGACCTTCTAAACTGCACCTATGTAGCTAACTTCATGAACCAAGTACAAGTGGCATTTACTAGAATGCACTTATGCTGGAAGAAGGAAATATTTTCTGAATCTAACCAATGAGTCACTGATGAGCTCCCAAATGTCAGCGATCTCTGATTAGTTCAGAGTCTTTGAGCATAGCTCATGCACTCTGCTCTCTGCTGCCTGGCACAGGAGCCCATTCATTGCCTGGTGATGCTCGTGCACTCAGCGTAGCTGTTGTGTCCCTGTCCCAGGCTCTGCCACACCATAGGAACTCATGCTTTGAGCACAAGAGGTACTGAGCAGTGCTTGGGAGACAACTGGCATGAACCCACCTGATCAGCCACGCTGATCTTCTTTAAATGAGCTGTACCATGCCACTTGCTATAATTGGGATGGAGGAATATTAGCCTTCTCTCCTCTGAGCACTGGCACACTGACTATTCTTGCATTGTCTATACCACAAATGGGAGCAGCAAAGGGACAACTGCTGCCATGGAAACCTCACCTGATGGCCTTTCTTACTGAATTCGTTCCTGCTTGACTACAAGCTATCTTGATGCCACACAATAAAGGGCTGATCAACCGTAGGCATAAAGCTTCCACACAAGACTCCTGATTACTAATGTTAATTAATGCCTTCGATGTTGCAATTCTAGTCTGTCCAGCCTCATTATTAGATAAGCACAGGGGAGCATGGATTAAGATTTACTTAAGAGTGCAAATCTAGATCCAATTTAAGACCCAGTTATTGAACAGGTATAAAAAATAGGTCATTTTGAGAAAAATAAACAAAGGAAAAAAAAGTTAAAGCTAAAACTGGACTGGCTACTTTTGAGAAAATAAAATTACCTTGAGCCTCCCTGTGTTTTGGTTTCATGGCAGTCCATGTAGACATTAACTGTGTGTTTTCAAAGATGAATGTGTTACAGGTTATTGAGGTCATTTAGCCATTTATGAGAACTGGTACAGAAAGAATGAATGGAAATATTCACACATTGTATTAAAATACAAAATGTCTGTTAAAAAAAGTGGTGATTTTCAGAAATTTTCAACCAGCTGGTGTAAAAGTCAGAAAAAAGCTATCTGAAAACACACAATATTGCTTCTTTAAAAAAAAAAATGTCAAAAATTGGGCTTTAGAGCTGTTTTTAACTTCTAGTATACAGTAGATGTTGTGTATCTCTCCTATCAGAGTAATCAGGAGGAAATGAAAACTACGCAAAGAAGACAGATGTACATTTTATTCCTTGACATTTAATGAGGAAAAGTAACTACAAAACAATTGCTGTAACCTTGTGCTTTATGTGTGCTCTACCTGTTGCTTTCAGTAACGCAGCTGTTACAACAGCACGTGTAACCTTATGGTTACACTCATGACACTCAAAAAGATTTTGCAATGGGAGCTATGTTGCAGAAAATGGTTTCTCCTTCATGATGGCTGCTTTCAGCTACTGGAGTTTGAATATACTTGCAGAAGCATCACAGTCTGGCAGCGTGCTGTGGCCTGAACTCTGAGATCTTGTCTCCACCTCTTTCCTGCCCAAGTTGAGTCCTTCAGTGAAATCTGCAGCCAAACAACAATCAGTACTACGTGTTCTGGAAACAGGAACTACTAGATGCGGGGCTGTGTAATTTTTCAAGAGCAGTGAATGAGAGGACACAGAAGAATAATGCATTTCATAAAATGGCTGAAGAGTGAAGAGCTCCCAGTGCTCTTCCTCATAACAGAAGAAGCACTTCAACAGAACTCAGAGACAAGAAATTCAAACCTGATAATAGAAATATCTTTCTGCATGATACCTAGTTAACCCCTGGAATGTTCTACCCTATCTTGCAGTGATACATCACTGAAATCAAGATATTCAGAAAAGTTGTGAAGTATACAGGTTTGGTAGTCTACTTAGTCCACTCCTCTTCTCTGGGCTGTATCACTCAACTCTAGCAAGCTTATGAAGTCTTGAGATTGTGCAAGCAATAAGAATGTGTACGGTTGTGCTAAAGTTCAAAGAGTACAAGGTGTATAAACCAACAAGACTGAAGGATCCAAGCATCTACTTTTTGACATATGCTTTGGAAGAAAACTTCCCTTACAGGCTGATTATTCCACAATTGCCTGCTAAATGTTCTCCTAAATCATCTGCATTAGCTGCAGCTACAGCCTGGATACATGAGTACTCTGATCTACTATAGCATTTCCTTTCTGGTTACTTGCATTAGAAAAACCTTTCCCACATCTTCTGAGCTGTTCAGGTTTCCAGTGACTGGCAGAAAGGAAGACTGAATCTTTGGTTCCAAAGAACTCCTAGGCCAGTTCCCATTGAAGCTACCCTTTAACAACCAGCAGAACATGGGCATTTTCTACACTTGTATTTCATGATCTTATCTGTCATCACTCTCTCCCATTTCCACAGAAAGTGAGAACTTTACCCAGAACTATTAAATTGTGGAATGACTCCCAGAGGAGGTGACAGGCTTACAGCAGCTGAGTCATTCAAAACTTGAACGAACAAATCATTTGCAGTTATAGAGTAGGGTCCAACCCTGTGCTTTCAGAGGCAGAAGCACAATGACCCACACTAAATCTATTCTACTTTTGTTTTATAATGCTGACTGATGTGAGGCATGTTTTCATGAACACGAATTTTGTTCTTTTTCCCTTTCTCCCCCAAAACATAGGACAGCTTGTTCGGCACCTAATCAGAATTGTGAAGATCTCGGGCATATTAAGATGCTGGGCTTCTTGCAACACCAGCCAGCCCTGCCTAGGTCACATACACCAGGAATGTACATTGTTTCAAACTTTTGAAGACTGAAAAAATAGGTTCAATAAAATGACATCAGTTAGGAAATAACAGCAATCACCCAGTCCTGTTACAGTTTCTCATGCTGGATTCTTCTCCGCTGATCTGACTGGGGCTGAACACTGCGTGGGTCATAGGACTGTGCTATTGGTACTAAGTGGCTTTTGCAGTCAGACGAAGGCAAATCCTGGAAAACCATGACAGCAAATAAGGTGAAAGGCAAAGCATACTCAGCATGACATGGTGCTGGCATCCTCTGGGATGAAGAAAGCTTAACAGAAATTTGTGTTTATGTACAGGTAGCTAGAATGACAAAAACTCTGCAGATTCGCTGCAAGATGTCATCTTTGGGAAACATCTATTTTGATAAATAATATTTCATTTTAAATATAGTAATGGTTGCTATGCTTTCTTCAGCTATATTTTAAGGAGCTGCACAAGCAAGTGAGAATGTATTATCCATGCATGTCATCTGTGATTGCACTATTGCTTTGACTGAAACATTTGAGGATGTGGAGGAGGAGGGGAGCCAGAATATAACAGTCCATAATGGCTGTGTCAGACCTAACAGGCTGAGGATCCATGCAGCCTTCTCTTGCTGAAAGCACTTCTGCTCTCCCACTCTCCTTCTGGGTCAGGTACAGAGGACGCTAATCTTCTCCTGGCCTATTTCTGCTGCTTCTACTTCTTCCTACTCCTTCCTGTTCTGAGTAGCTCTGGCTCCAACTCTTTTTTCCTCCTCTGCATTGTCTCATCTCTCACCCACCTCTCCATCAGCCTTCCACTCTGATTTCAAAGCCTGTCTCTCTCTTTCCCTCCCAGCTTTTCCCACTTACTTGCATGATTTCAGCTTTCAAGCTGCTGACCTGTGAGCTGCACATTTCCTTATTCATTTCTCTTTTCACCCATGGTTCTAGTTCATCTCTTTTACTTGCCTCGAGGACTTTCTACTGGTTTTGTCCCCAGCCACTGACTCCTCTGATCTCTGTTGAACTTCTGATCCCGGTGCTTACTTCTAAAAGCATTCAGGACCCCCTCCCTACATACAGATCTTCAGCAGACCCTAGTACAGCCATGCTGTGTCTCTCCTGCTCCATCATCACCAGCAACCTCAGAAATCCTTCTGGTTTCTCAATTCTGCCCTTCTTTATTGATATGGCTGTCAATTCCCATCAAGCTTCATGCTTTAACCCTCCACCCCTCTCTTCTGAATGTCAAGGTTTGTCCTAGCAGTCTGCACAATTATCCTTTTGCCAACATCTGTCCTTTCTGCTCTTCCTCTCCTCCTATAAAGAATCACTAGTGGAAAACCTACAGCGAGGCTGACAGCACTGGTATCAAAATTCATTCTGAATTCTCAATGTATATTCCTTTCTTAAATTTGTTCAAGAGTAATTCAGGAAATTACGCCATCTAAACACTCTCCCTTGGCAAATCTAGAGAACTCTCCTAAAATCACTTCAAGAGAAACTTAATTTTCAAATGCTAGTTTAAAGGTACCTAAGATCTTTAAATAGATTTATCAAAGAATGAAAGAATGAATCAAGTCCAGGCTTGGCAAATGTGAAGGCAGCTCCTAGTGGATTTGAGATAGCAACAAGAGAGCAGATCAAGTCTTTTTTCCCAAACACGTAGCCCAGCATAACTAGAGCAGTGGAGTTAGGTTCCTTGGGTCTGTTCTCTTGGCATCCTCAAGCACTCAAAAGCAGAAGGAACAAGAAAAGCATTTTAAATAAATGTATTTGTCTCAGTTTATTTTAGGGACATATTAGGCTCTGATATTAGTTACCATGAGGTCATTCCTATTACAAGGAGCAACACATTTCTGGCTCTTTTCTTCTCCTTGACAACCAGCTCTATACACCCATTGGCAGCACTTTGTGGTAGTACTGGCAAGCTCTTGGGTTTTCTTAGCACTGTCTAGATTTAACAATTCAATACAAATTGTGACCTTTTCAAGCCACACTAAATAAAGCCAATCAGCCTTTCCTGTCTTATCCCATGGCCTTGATTCTGAAAGTCCATGTATGGTCTGCAACAAGCAATGCAAGTCTGTGAATGCTCTGCCTGGGCACAGTTCCTTAACAGCAAGGGCGAGCTCCCCCTCACTGGGAGCACATGAGCTAAGTGTGCCTACTCAAATGCTCTCTGACTGAAGGGAGAGAATGAGAAAAAAACCCCAACCATAAACGTTCTCTGTTTCTTAGATAACATCTCTGAATAATGCTCAGGGGATATCAGTTTATTTAGCTATATTCTTCCAACTTCACTGATCCTGTTCAGAATTGTTTGTCTGTTTCCTCATTTATCAAATATAATAAAAGCTTGCTATTCCACCATCTCTTTCATATGTGATTCAGTCACATGTGGAATGAAACAAAAGCTCTCCTCCAGTTGGGGTTTAAAAAAACCACATTAACAGAATCAAACCTAAACAATATCCTTCTGTATGCTCCTTTGCAGTCAAAGTGTGACATGATGCATAAATCATGTAGCATGGCAAAAAGGTTTCAGCTGAGGTGGGGAGTTAAAAATTCAGGGGCAAAACATAGAGAATACCTAATTGGCAACTGTCTCCACTTTATACTGAGAGAGCTGCAGTGAAAACACTTCTGCTGAGGGAAAGATGATGTAGGGAGAAAGACAGATTCTCAAGCTGCAGATCCCTAACTTCTAGGTAAAAAACATAAACCAAGAACTAAGCTTCAGCAGGTGACCCATGGACAACTACAGGTAGAAAGGAAGGAAGTTCCACTAGGCTGTAGGTCATCTGCAGGTGTAGTATTGTTTTAATGCACTGTGCTAACCTTGAGGTGTCTAAACTGTACATCAACAAGGGCAGCAAATCCAAACTAAGTCATTCCAAACCTGCTAGTGATTAAGGTCTCTACTGCAATGTGGTCACTTAGCAGCAGGAAGATAGTTGACCTCAGCTCTGAAATGTAGGCACGCTCTGAGTGAAAGGGATGAAAACCCCTCACTTTTCATACTTCCCAGTAGATTTTCCCTATCTCTGAATGTAAGATACATTGTATTGATATCATCAAGCCAAGATTTGGCTTGCAGCCTCAGCCAAATCCTTGATAGAGGCTTCAGTGACACTTGCAGGCTGAAGACACATTTAACTTGCAGATGATGGCACAGTCTAGTTTGTCTGAATCCAGTCTTTCCCAAAGACCTTCTTTCATAAGAGTAGAAGGAGAAATAGGCTGTAAATGCAGAATTTGGTAGGATGGCCTTTAGGCAATAAGCAGTTGTCTCAGACCACCTTTAGAGAAATCAAAACTTGGAAGGTCAGTCACTTGAGAGTAAACCTATGCATTTTAGAAATAAAGAATGTGTAGGGAAAACCAATAAAGACCAAAAGCAAAGGAGATGATCACAGGCTGTAATGGTATCTGCTTAGTAGTTAACTTCTTAATGTAGAATCTTCTATCTCTGCTTTAATTGTCCTACAACGTCCTTTTACTTTGTACTTGTAGCTGTAGGATGTAGATGCACTGTAGTGGGCAGGATCAAGCCATATACTGATACACTGATACTGTAACATATTCTTAAAAGATTTTAAGACACTTCTGGTTTTATTTCACTTGCAGAACTGGGCTGTTTCAAATTTCTACTCCTACTGAATACTATCGCACATGTCTACTCAGATGATTTTGAGAAAACAGGAGCAGCTGTAGGAGGTCAGATCACAGGTACAGCAGTCCTGCCAACCTGTCTGTAGGTACCCTTCAGAGGAAGGTTGAGTAATATCACAGTTATGCATTATTGTATATATGGATCAAAAAAAAAATTACTTTCATCATGTGCCTTTTTGCATGAGGCTGTTCTTATCTTACAAATATTACTCTTTTTTAAGAAGGATATGTACTATTATAAAAGCAAATAGAAGATTGTGACTGTTGTCCTGGAACACAACATCCCACTTCAGCTGGATTGCTAGCACTTTATGATCACTCCGTGTGCAGGGATGTGTACAAATAATGGACTCTCACTGGACCAAAGGGACAAGTTGCATAGCTGAAGCAGTATGACAGTACTGCCTTGAGCCCGTGCTCCTCTCTCATTAGTTTTATCTCACTTGACTGGTGGAAAAAGCAGCATTATCCACAATTTTGGAAAATATCCTCTAAGCTGAGGGTTTTGTGAGGTGAGAAGAAGTATAAGAAGCAAGGAGGGCATCATGAAATGTTTGCAGAAAGGATAGAGGATATATAGTATCAAAGGAGAACTGTAAATAAAACAAAGGTTTAGTGAAAAATAAAACTCTAGAATGACCAAAGTAAATTAACTCTGTCATGTTAGTCAGGTGCTTGAATAGAAACTGCCCAAAGACTTAGTTTAATGTTGTGTAAGAAAGGTTATTTCTGTTTTAGTTTGATTTTTCACAAACATTTTCATTTTTTAAAACAAACTTCAAGCTGTTTGGTTTACTGGTTTACTCTGTAAGCAATCTGACAGAATTTATGAACTAGTAAAGTAAAAAGACAGTGTTCTATCTTTTCTGTTGCTGCTTAAATACTGATGCAGGAAATCATTTGCCTATTCTCAATTTTATTTGATAGAACAAAAACCCTAAGCAATAAAACCTAAGGTCCAAGAAAAACATTTAGCTTGAAAAAAGGCTGAAAAATGTACCCTTGGAAAGACCACTGCTTACATGGGATTGTTCAACAAATTCCTGTTGTGTGAGGTTTGGCATATACTTTCTAAAAATATAAGCATCTGGGGAAACCAGACAAAGCCCAGGTCTTGGCCCAAACGAGGCATGCAGCGTAAATCTGTTAGCGATTATATCCATAATGAAATATGTGCCCAAATTTAGCAATACAAACCCCCCAATACAATATGAAAACACAGCATGTGCAACCCTTACCATAAAATATAGCCAACAGCGAAGGTGCATACCGCAGCCAGACCACAGCTCCTGCTGGGATACTGATGATGTGTTGTTCTCATCTCGATTAATACAAAGGGCAAAACTGTTGTATGCTGAAAGAAACAAAACAACAGGGGAAAAACAGGTGATACAAATGTCTCTCACTGCATTTCCATGTTATTTCTACAATAAGAAACTTAATCACAAAAACCTGAAGACAATGGTTAGAAAGACAAGTTAAAATGAAAGGCGATCAATAACCCAAACAATATTGTGCCTATAACATCCAATAGTTCGAGAGAGCACAGGAAAACTGAATGAGCAGAATGTGCTTTTCTTTTTGTCTGGGAATACAAGGCAGACACTCAGTGAGTAAAAAGGGGATGTGGTATGAGGGGATATGGGTTCCAGTCCCAGTTTGGAGGTATTTAATGCTACTGAGAATTAGGTTTAAATGTATCTCAATCTGGGGACTTGAAAACAAGGGACATATTTTTAACTGGTAGCCTCAATACCTCTGTTCCTCCATCTGTAAGACAGGAGCAATTATCTTCTTTGGAAAGGTGTTGTGAATCTTAATCTGTTCAGTTGTGCAAAATGGTTTTAGATTCCCAAGTGAAACATATGAAAGCCAAAGCTGTAAAAACCATTTTCAGCCACTTATCTTTATTTAGCTGTGAAACTCCTTATTTTGTCATTTTTCCATATACATTTCCTACACTGCCCCTTCTGAGAAGGTCTGTTCATCCAATTAATGTCAGCAATGAAAAACCGCATCCAGCCTGCCCCCAACACTCGTTGTCTAGATTTCGGAGTGCTGGCAGGCACGAAAATATACATAAGCAAAGAACAAACGTGCCAGGAAATAAACCCCATTATTCCTGAATGCACAGCTCACCGAGGACCACTACTATTTGCAACTGCCAGAAACATACCCTCACTTGCCACCATGGGGCCAAGTGACTGCTGGTTTCTAATGGGAATTACTTTGGCTGAGAGCTTGGCTCTGGGGCTTGGTGTGACTGTGCACTCTCTTGCCCAGTCCACAAGGAAGTCTGTAGTTGCAAAGATCGAAAGGGCAACCTGAGCCCTAAAGCAGGTTCAATTCTTCCCCAAGCATTTGATCACCAATTGGAAAAGAAGATTGTGGCTTATTCTGGCCATGTTCTGCCATCAGATGTGCACCTGTAGTTCTGGGGAAAGCTGGAGGGCTGGATTTGTAAGTTTGTAAACTGTAAACCCACACCGATTTTCACCAAAGTGAAGACAGGACAGGCAGGGAAAAGAAATATCCTTGTGTGGATAACAGGTCCAAATGAGACGAGACAGAGTGAGGTCTGAGCCTTTAACAACTGTGGAGAAGGAAGAATTGTTTGCATGGGAAATGATAAGATAATGGAAATGCTCTGGCTCAGAGATGTAACATAATTTGAATTGTATAACTGCTGTGATTTTCAAGGCATTAGTAATTAATGACTAGCATTTGGATAATGTCAGGTGGATAATATAGCAGTTAGGGGAGCTTTCAATTTCTTCATCTTTTAACAACTTGTTCCGCCCCCATTCCTTTAAACAATAAAAATCAGCATCAAGGGAATGAAAAGATGTTTTTACATGTGGTCTGTGATAGAGGTGCCCACTATCAGATGAGAGGTCTCTAAACTGCGTGGGACCCTCAGAGTCTATTACCAGGGACTGACAGCAAAGCAAGTCCTGGAGATTCACCTGTGCATCTTGCATCAGTATGGAAAAGGTCTTCAGACAGAGATCAGTAACTCACTGTGAACAGGCCCCAGAGCAGGGCAGCTGGTGGCTGTGCAAATGTCTCCTGCCCTGCCTCCATAACCTCTTCAGAGAAAAAAACAGAAGACAACAAAGACTATTAACTCCAAAGCCCACCTTTGGTATTCCTTGTATGATGTATTCTTGCGATGCAGTCACTTAGTCTTAACTTCACTCTATGGATGATGGTTACAGAGCTTGTGAGCCCCATTTCTCAATTGAAATGTTTACTGCTTTAGATACTGCTTGTTGATGCACTCTTCATTGATGTTAACAACTCAACAGCTTGCCAATTAAAAAGTAGTTAAAGTAATTTCAGCAATCAACTCTTTAATCTAGAGTTCTCTTCTCCTTTCCCTCCTCCTAGTTGCTGTGCTTATATAATAAAATAGGTCATTATTTTCCTAAATTCTCCCTTCTGCTCTTTTCTAAAGGTAAGGGGGAGTAAAAGAGGATAACCAGCTGTATCACTAAAGAATTTGTGTACAAAATCCTGTTAAAAGTACAGTGCAATTAGAAGCGTAAAGAGAAAGTCAGAGACGTGTATCTTTAGTCTTAGTTTGTCATGGCAAACATCAATGCTACCTGCAACACTGCAGTTTTACAAATCCAGAGTATGAGCTTTGGTTTACAATGTTCTAGTGAAACTGCCACCCTAAAAAACTATTCCAGACACTTTACCCAAACTACAATCAAGAGAAAATTTCCCTTTCCTACATTTCAGCCCCTCTAAAAACCTTAATTTAAAACCCATGAAATTTTGTAGGCAGGGATACCTTCTGTCAAACAGTGCCAATCAAAACTCCAGAGTTATAAATACCAAATTTGAAGGAGACTGGCACCTAGACTGAAGCCTAGTGAAGGTGAGCAGGGGTCAAATGTTCCCATCAGGGCTGGGAAAGCTGCAGGGGGCCAGAAATTTCATGCCCTCTAACATTTTTGCTGTCTGATTTCTGAATAAACTTGGGCCAGTGGGAGCCTGAGGCTTAGACAGAAAATACCATTATGCTCCCTTGACCTGTTTGTTAAAGATCACACCATGCTGATCAAAGATGCCTGGCTGGTATCTCTGGGACTGATCCCTTTTACTTACTGGCAGGCTGAAGGCCAGCACAACATTTCTCACCTTGTTTGTCCAAGTATCTCCAGGGGCTTACTGGAGAGAAAGACTAAGGAATGAGGAAATTCAAATCACAAGAAGGTTTAAATGGTGACTGTAACAGCTTTCCTGGACTTGTTATTTTGCAACATTTAAAGGCTTTAAGAAAAGGGCAAATTTGTAATTAGAGTATAAGGACTAGTATAGTGTTATGATAGTAGTAAACTATGGTAGCACTAGTAATCAAGGTTAACCTGATAAGGCACTTTTACTATGGACTAAGTATTTACAAGCAAAGCTGCATTTTCACCTGGACATCTCATTCTGCTCCCAGAGAACAGCTGCTCCTGTGAGACAGTTCTGCCTGTGTAACTGTGCAGAGCCTAGAGATCTGTGCTGAGCAACGTGTCAGGGAGCACCCTCTCCATCAGCTGGACAGGTGACACTTGTGGCACATGTACCCTGGGGTGTCCCCAGGCTCGCGGCAGCCCCCAGCCCTGCCAGTGCAGCAGCAAGGGAGCCAAGGAACCCCATCCTTAGCAGAGGCGCTTAGATTGGGCTCAGTAACTGTATCTATTTGCAACAAAATGTATCCTGCCAGCTTCTCCCGGCTGTGACTGTGGTGGTACTTGCCAAGGTGCACTCCCAGCCACAACCCCCTTTTTCTCCAGAGTGCCAAGTGACCCTCAGTTCCATTTTCAGACCCTCTCAGAAGGATTCATCAGCACCGTGCGAGGTGAAGCATGGCCGTAAGTCCCCGTTACCTGGCCACAGCATTACCCTGCTCAGATCCCTCATGCCCTACCACTGTCCCTGCAGCAGGGAAGGGAGCTTTAACAGATCTTTGTGCTTGCTGGGTCTGCTAGCAGTTGCTGGTCTCTGCAGAGCAGCAAGCTGCAATTGCCTTCCCATTTTGTGTCCCCTACACAGTTCTGCTTTCTGAGGTCCCATCACCAACAAGTAGGGAAGAAATCTGGCTTGCTGAATCTTCAGCTGATGGTAATGATGCATGAAAACGGAGACGAACCAAGAAGGTTATCATATGGAGAATTTGATCCAGAAAACACGTGAGAGACTGACTCCAAAGGAGCATTCTCTGAGTGAAGCTGGATTAGCACATGCTGCAAAAAAAGCCACCCCGAGAGCTGCAGGTGGATTAATGCCTAGAACCACTGCCACTGCCTCCTGAGAGAAACTCCTCTCATTACTGACTCTTTAAAAGATATTTTTAAAATACTCACCACCTCCCACATGATATATATGTGCCTAATGACATTTGAGATGGGAAAATCACATTACAGATAGGCAGCACATCTGTAGTGTTGACTTGACAAGTTGAGCTTTGATGGAGAACTGTGCTTCCCCATTTTAGCTATTTGCTGCAACAGGTAGTTGGAAAAAAATATTTTATGCAAATCAGGTACATTAAGAATGAGTTCTGTAATAGTCCTGAGGCAAATTAAGTGCTCATTCTTGAAAGCCTGATTATATATTTTATCTTTCAACCAGTAAGTACTGCTTTTTTTAACACTGCTTTCATCAATACCTTACTTGGCCTTTTCTCCTCCTTTAACTGTTTCAAAGGGAATGTTAAAGCTTTTCGAAGATGCTAAATTGACAGCTTTGTGTATTGATATCTTCTGTCACAAACATGTCAGTGCTATCTTCCTATGTGACACAGTCCTGATCTGCAGAGACTGTCCAGGGTTACCTTTATGACAAGGAGTCCAGTCTAAAAAAGCATCTGCTTTCTCAGATGCCCAGTCAGTATGCAGAAGTTCTGCAGGGATGGTGAAACTGTTTGTGGATCATGTAAACTGTGATTATAATTCACTTCAACCAACAGATGACTGTGACTTGTTGCTCAATTTGATCAGACCAGAAACTAGAGGGTACAGGATATTTCAGTTCAATGGAAATACTGTGGACCTCTATTGAGAGGCTTTCAGTGTAACATTCAGCCCACGCTCTTAAGAGTCAGTGAAAGCTCATTGTCAAAAAAGGAGGCCTTGTGGCTTTGATGTCACCAACATTTTAACTGATGGACTGGGAGCCTCCTGGAAGTGCTGGTGCTCCCTGGAACAAGAGGGCTGCAGATGGGTGTTCACCCACAGAACTTGTGCAGCTCGGGACCTGGAGGGCTGCATTAGCCACCCAATGCTGCCTCCACATTGAAGTCTCTGACCTAGCAGGGGCAGCTGCCCCAACGTCTGCTGGGGAGACTGCCCTGCAGCACGTCACCACCATGCCCAAGGCTTAGGCTGGTACAAATCTGAGAGAGGCTCCCTTCTTTGCACCCTGCTGCACAAACTGCTGTGTCTGCTGGCTGCTTCTGCCTTCTGTCTTTCTAAATTCACCTATAAAGTCTAGTTTCCATCAGCAGGAGGTTACCCTTCACTTTTTTTTTTTTTTGAACTCACAACCAGACTATGTGTTGCTAAACAGCTGCTGCGTGTCAGAATGAGTGGAACAATCTGACTGCGTCTTCTTCTTCCATCTCAATAGTTTTGTGCAGCATCTTGAGATTAAAGGTTTTACAGAAACAACCAGCAAAATCACCTATGCCCATTCCTCGTCACTTAAAATTACTAGCAGTATATTCACCTTAGAAACAGGCCTAAACTGAGAGGCCTAAAAATCCCTACAGTTGTAGTCAGCACCATTTGTAGAGTAATAGCAGTAATAAAGCTGCATTTTCGGAATGCTTCTAGCAGAGTAACATGGAAAACCAGATCAAAAACTAGTAAAACAAGGGACATAATTATGATTTACTCATTGAGAAACTTCTGAGAAAGAAACAGCTGGCAAGAGAGTATTTATGTGTCATCTGAAGGATGATACCTTCCACCAAGGCAGCCTAATCCATAAAGAGAGCAGCAGGATATCAGAGCTGGGTGCATAATAAATTGGAATCCTTGAGTGAGTCTGAGCCCTTCTGAGACTGAAAGTGCTTGTAGCACTTTTCCTCTTACAAATGAGAAATTATGACTATTAACTTAGACAGGCTGATGTACAGGATGCACTCCAAGGCAGTCACAGGCAGCTCATTAATTGTTATTGTAGGTTGGAGGGAGGAAGAAGTATTGTATGATCTAAACAAAGACCGATATCCTATAATGCCACGAAACACAGAAGAGCCAGAGATAACCATTTTCAATCAATGCAGGAGTGTAGAGCTCTTTGAAAAGAACACTTTGTCTTTAATTTTATCCCCTCTCTGTAGATAAACATAGTAGACATGGCATACCTGACTTAACAAGAATTGTATAACTTTCTCCATGCTTAACTAATGTTAACCAATTTATTGTTGTTGTTTCTGACAAATGCAGTACATACTATACACTGAAACAGCAGGGTCAATCCGATCTCGCCTCTGTGACTGTACTATGACACTAGTCAGAGAAGTTATATATAGGTGTTCATCTATAGAATTTCCACAGTGCCAATCACTGAAGCACTTCAGCGCCTCGAAAGAATTACTAAACATACCCTCACAGCAGCCCTGATCTCTAGGGGCAGGATATCCTACACCCATTTTTCAGGAGGGCAAAATGGAGATGGAATACTTCACTCAAGGTCACGTAGGGTAGCTATGGAGGAATGGAGAACCACACCACATTCCTCAGTTCCATTTCTGGGTGGCAGCCTAAGATGAGCACGCACGTATAGAGAAGTAACAAAAACTTTGGTATGAAAGCCAATCTACTTATTCAAGATTATAGCTCTGAGACATCTTGGCCCTTTCAGCATCTCTCAGATGTCACCTTGATCGACCCTCTGGTCTGGTTCCCCTCTGCTTTTGGAGGCTTCTTCAACTGCTTCCCTCTGAGATATTGGTCTCTCTCCCATCTCAGCTTCTGCTGCTTCAGGATGATTCTTTGCAGCTCCCATCCTATCAGTCCAAGTGATCCCTCTGTGCCCTCCTGGCCCTGATTCAGCAGCTCCCAAGTCAATGCATCCTTGCTTCTGTATTGGTGTCTTTCAGTCATGACAGGTTCTCCCTACACATCCACCTGTATGTTTGGCAGGCACTGATAATGCCCTAACGTGACACATCAACATTGAAACAGGATGATGGCAGGGATATAGCAAAACTGTGCAAAACCAGTGCCATGTTGCCAAATGGAACAGTACTGCTCCATGTTTAATTTTCTTTAACATTGTCTAATTCAATATAATAACTTTTAATGCATGCCAGGTATCATTATACTCATGCAAAGTGCAATGTCACATAAGTCACCTTTCTCTTTTTGGTGGGACCCCTTACCTAGACTTTCTGTTTCTTCGGTGCCATGCCCAAACTCCTCACTGCACTGCACCACCACTTGGACACTTTTAAAATACAGGAGAATCATCAAAGCCCAGCTTCTGTGCACTCAGCCACACCTAAGTAAACCCTGCAAACCCCAATTTACTTTCAACTTCAAGTCCTTATTTTTGCCACAAAATCTTTAGTAGAACACATCACTAACAATGTGGAACAAACAAACACACATCCCATGCAAGGATTACTCATTAATCACAATGTTATGCAAAGTAATTTTTCTACATGTGTTGTTCAGCTTATCTGCCTCTTATCAGTTAAACCACTTGCCCTAGAATTTCTTAAACTGCTATTTGCAAAAAGGTTTATCTAGGCAAAGAAATATATTCTTCTCTCTTACAGTTATCTTTAAAATCAGTTTATACACACACACACACTTACACGTATCACTGAGATTTAATTTGCGTGAATGAATGCTGACTGTTTACGCAGATCATGCTGAAGAAGGGATAGCAAAGTCATTGAGCCTTATGTATTCCCAGCACAAAAATCACTAAAGAAAGCTTGCAGATGTATTTTAGCAATGGTTTAAAACAATTTTATTCATATGGAAAATAGTACTCCTCTCCTTGAAAAGCCAGCTTCTTCCATATCACGAGTCTAATTGCACAGGCATCAAAAGGAGAAAATAATTTGTATCAATATGCTTTCTAAATCTCTTTAACTGACTCGAGAAATTTATCTGTACATAAAAAGTGCCTTGTTAAATTCTAACATCTGGCAATCTCCCAGGGCTAGCACTAAGGCTTTCAGAGAAGGGTATTTTTGGCTGCATGATAGCTGAAGTATCCTCTTTCTAACCTGAAGACTTAAGACTTTGAAACTGTCACTAGTCCAGGACTGAATATTGCTTGTCCTGGGCTTTCGGCCAGTATAATTTGGGGAAAGAAATTCCACATTAGGGAAAATCAAGAAACCATTATTTGGCAGTTTCTTTTTCAAATAGTGGCTCTTCAATGCTATTTGGAAATTTAAAATCTTGGAAGTGGTTACTAAGAAGGTGGATTTATTGGGTGTTGTGCAGGTGAGGTAGCCAAAGGTCAAACTTTGGCCTATTGCATGGTGACTGCAACTATCTGCAATTTAGTTCAAACAATTTATCGCAGACATTGCCATTATCTTTACTTAATTATTTCTTCATATTATACCGTCAAACTCCTTTAATAAATAACTTTAGAGGATGTAAACTCCTAAGGTTCTTTGTTCTCCTGTTCCAGAAATCAGTAGCAGACTAATGTGAATGTGGTATCTACTGTACCCAGCAATCTTTCTGTAACCAGTTTTGTCTGACGTGCATTGCCCTGTGTCTCCTAAATAGCGTGTACTCTGCTGCGAGGCAGAGGTGCGTGAGGGAAGAGCTTCTCAAGCAGTGGTGCACGTGCTCCAGGCCATAGCACTGCACCAGCATCAGCTCCGCGTTCCTCCAGCCTCTGCAAGGGTGCAGGGCTAGGCTGTGTGGCAGCAGCTGGACACCGGCAGCTACTGCCGAGTGACCTGATGACTAGTGATAAGCCGCGGCCAGGCACCAAAGTAGCTCTCAGCTCCGCACTCTGCTCCGCCAGTGACACTGGCTGCAGGGAAAAAATGCACTCTCTACTCAGGATGCAGAAGCTAGGCCAAGGCAGGGTCTGGAGACACCAGAAGATCAGTAAGTGATGTGCTTTCCATGGGTGAGTAAGGCACTAGCATGTGCTAGGGTTCTGGGAAGAGAGGGTACATAGAGGGGGCATAGGAAAGGTGGGAGGCATGCACTGGGGTCCCACCTTTGTTGAGGGGCAGATGGGGTAGCAGGTATGGTTGGAAAACTTGCTGAGGGGAAAAAATGAGTTTGTGCAGAAAGGCAGGTTAAGAAAGACAGAGGTGCAGCCCTGCTTGTCTGTCTCTCAGAGATGACTGTCCTCTGCAAAGGCATCAACGTAAGCAAACAAGCCCAGGGAACATCCTGAACTAAGGTCTACTGTCAGGAAAACACACTGACATTCCCTACTTGTTTTAACCACTACATGACATACTTTATTTAGGAGAATCATTCCGCTTCAAATGCAATTAGTTCTAAATGCTATTGTTCATGTTAAAACAATTGTTATTTTGATTGATAGTAAAAGCCTACAGATCATAGTAAAGGCAGCAATGTTGGACACAAAGACATTACAAAATCTATAACCTGACCCTTTAAAACCTGACTTGAACCATCAGATTTGACTACGAGACTACATTACAATACAGCCTCATGCAAAAAGCATTAGGTTAATGCTGGATCAGGCAAAATTACCAAACACACCCTGGCATAATTAATCAAGAATATTTCAAAAACAGATCGCCTCCAAGAGGTTATTGATTTCCTGTCACGACACGTTTTCCTCATGAGGTGCTACAATGCTATGTATCTGAGATGTGCTGGCATGTATTTTTCAGTGACTAAGCCTTGATCTATCTTCCTGGATTCCTGCCACTGGTGCACTGACATCTGCAACTACTCATGTTTGACAGTCTCATGCATGAGCTATGTGGCTTCCAACTTGGATAGGATTAGTATAGGAGACTTTCTGAATACTTCAAATGTAATTGAAAGCAGATAAATACAAGGGTCTCAAGAGGGTGGCATACTTTTTACAAATGGAATCACATTAAATCACGCGTATACATGCTTAGGCTGAGAAAGATCTCAGTGTTAACCAGTATAGTATGCAAGAAAGTGTTTGCCCTTGTTCTTAAATACATATGAATCCTGATAACGTCCCATCTTTTTAAATCCAAATATGCTGCACAGCAAAAGTGTAGTTTAGACAAGCATGAAGAGCTACACATTTGGGGAGAAGGGTGGGGGAAGAGGAAAGCATTCAGAGACTGGCAGGTGTTTTGCCTTTCATCCATGCTTGAACTAAGGCATTCATGTCTTCTGTGAACCATCCCTGCCAAGTGGTGAGAGCTGAAGACAAACTATACATCATGTAACTCAAGATTATACTGTTACAGTGTCAAATGTCAGCCAATAAGAAATGTTTTATTTTAGAGCAAAATTCAACCACATTCCTTACATAGAATCATAGAATCATTTTGGTTGGAAAAGACCTTTAAGATCATTGAGTCCGACCATTGACCTAACGTTGCCAATCCCACCACTAAACCATGTCCCTAAGCACCTCATCTACATGTCTTGTAAACGCCTCCAGGGATGGAGAGCCCACCACCTCCCTGGGCAGCCTGTTCCAGTGTTTTACGACCCTTTTGGTGAAGAAGTTTTTCCTAGTATCCAACCTAACCCTCCCCTGGTGCAACTTGAGGCCATTTCCTTTTGTCTTATTACTTGTTACCTGGGAGAAGAGACCGACCCCCACCTCACTACAACCTCCTTTCAGATAGTTGTAGAGAGAACACGTTTCTATTTACTCATTTCTCTCAGTAAATGTGGGCACTGATATCTTAACCTGTGAATGTATTGCTGTACCTATGTACTAAATACTGTAAAATAGTGGTTGTAAATAAAAGTGACGTTAACACTGCTCTATGGAGTTTACCTTTCACATTTCCGTACATTTTAGACTTTGAACTCTGCAAACGCAAGTAATCTTGCTTTAATGCAGATAATGCAGAGCTCGAGAAAACTTTTAATAAGAAATGGCCTGCTACTTCCTGCTGTCAAATACCCATTTGAGGATTGCAGTGATGGGCAATATATGAGTATCACAAGAGGACAGCAATACTGAACATATGTGATCTCAAAGGGCTCTAGGACAATCAGGTTACAGTGGTGCTGTGATACCCACAGTGCTAAAGCTAAGGGCTTATGTGGGTTGTCTTCAAGAGTCTGGCCTGATTTTTTCTGTTCAGCTGAACCTTGGTATGCCTGTATCTGCTTCCCTCACTAACAGCTCTATCACCTGCCAGGCTGATCTCACTGAGCTATCAGTGACCTCCACGGCTTTTCGATTTCAGATGTGAAAAAGAAAAAAAAGCTAGAGATGAGATGAGATTCCTCTTACCACATGTCAGCATTTTTCTAAGCAAGGAGGGGAGCAGAACTGCTGGATGTGTAAGGTCAGTGGTTCAGAGGAGAGCAGTAGGTGAGCAAGAAGGTTGCAATGGATGAGTGGTCTCATGTCTCATACTCTGGAGAACCCTGGAGGAAGGAGGGCTTCTTACTCTGCCTGATGTTACAGCTCCTGTCATGGAATAAAGTCCTGAAGGTCGTCTTCTCCAGCCTCCCAGCAACAGAAATCAGCTTAGGTCAGAAGCAGTTAATGCAAGGTACCCCTCGGTCTCCGTCCCAGGACCCTTCTAACTGTGGTCTGGGAAGTTCATCAGTTTGGTGATACTTGTATTATCATAATGCATTTTTCTGGTACTAGAAAATTTATCTATATATTCCTCTGTGGCCACAGGGATTCAAGATAGAACTTCCTTTGCAGCACTGGCTCATAAAGCTGTACAATCAGTCATCTGTACAGTTTTGCCATGTATCCTTCAGCTGATCTGATCTCTTCTGTGCTAGGGGATGGATGCCAGCATTGGGATTAGGTCACCCACACATGTAAGTGGTTCATGACACCTTTTCTTTAAACATAAGAAGTATCTTTTTTAACTGTGAGGGTGATGAAACACTGAAAATGGTTGCTCAGAGAGGTTGTGGAGTCTCCATCCTTGGCTATACTCAATACCTGACTGGACACTGTCCTGGCTTTAGCTGAGCAGGGGAGTTGGACAAGATGATGTAGTTTAGCAATAGAACAAGAGGAAATGGCCTGTAGTTGAACCAGGGCAGGTTCAGGCTGAATATTCGGAAGAATTTCTTTACTGAAAGGGTTGTCAGGCATTG
>JAAGNO010018664.1:0-20187 GCA_033439905.1 Ceryle rudis | reverse complement strand
GTGTTTAAGAGCTGGGTAGATGTTGTGCTTAGGGACATGGTTTAGTGGTTTTGATAGGGCTAGGAATAAGGTTGGACTTAATGATCTTGAAGGTCTCTTCCAGCTGAAACTATTCTATGATTCTATGATCTCCATGGGTGCTTCTTCACCTCAGCAATCCTGTGATTCTATAGCCCTATGTCCTAATTGCCTGGTTGTTACGGTCACTGTCATTTACAGCCAGTCTTGTCAGCCCTAAGTACTTCCTCTTTCATCTCCCTTCCCTGGCCAAGGCTGGGTCTGTAAAAAGTCACTGTATTTTGTACATGGTCTTTGATATCACCCCACTGGTTCTCTGGGGTGAGAGCACAAAAGGAGAGCTGAACTACCCTGACCTGCAGTTATTTCCAATCCATGCACTTCAGAAGTGTCTCTTGCTCAGACTCCCAGATTATTTTCTAAATAGCCCTGTAACTGTCACAATTTTGTATCTGATAAACAGAGAGCTGATGGGAAAGCCTCAGTTCTACACGGGGTTTCCTCACTGTTAATGATCCCATTTTGCATGAATGTGTGTTTGGGATGGGAGATTATGGCAATGCCTTTCAAGTGGGAATGAACTGGCCAGTCACTAGACACATTTCGTAACTGCCTACAACATTGTTTTGTTGAAACTAAAGTATTCATGAGTGACTACAAGTGCTAGAATTGCATAGTAAGCTCTTACTACAAATGTATCATTGAAGAGGGACAAAGCTGCTTGACACAGATATGTCTGATTGACAGAGGTCTTATACTGGAGAACAGCATCTGCTGGGAAGAGGAAAACGAACATTTAATTAAGAGCAATCCAACTCCACAGCAGTGACATTTTCCACTAGGAGGGAGCAATAAGGATAACCTTGTTGCTAAGGGAAAGACCAGCAAACTGCCTCAAAAGCACCTACTGGAATGGCAGCCAGTGTGGTGGGCTAGGTGGGTGCAAGAAGCTGGGTAAGAGAAGGAGACCTCTTGAAAATAGCAGATAAGCTGAGGAAGGCTGGTGGTTAGTGTCTCCATCTCCAGAACTGGAGCTGCAGACACCTCAGATGTGCTGGCTGAGACAGACTTGCTCAGATTTGTGTCTGTGTCAAGCCAGGACAACAAGGTATGAGGAGTCCATGATGTGGACAGCAAGGACAGCGGCTACTCTTCCAGGCCTGAGAAGGAGGACTGAGTTAAAAGTATTGCAGAGGCATGCCAGAAGGAGAAGAGACTTACTTAATACTCTTGGGTTTATTCATGGTGGGCTTCCCCATGGTATATTTTTTTCCCCACCAATGAGGTTGTCTTTGCTTTAAACCCTTGGAGCCACTGCTCCACCTTCCCTTCTGCAAGTTTCCAGGTAGACTGTGCTGCCAGTGTTATTTTCAGCAAGAACACCGAAGTGATTGAACCTGCTCTGTTTGACTGGCAGCAGTGCTGGGAAGAGAGGGTACATAATGTACGCCCATGCCAGACTGCACGCTCAGCCTTTTTATTTCTCCTCTGCTGCTGCTGCTGTAGTGCATTCTTAGTGGGTTACTAAACTCTGTACTGGCATTTCTGCAGAAAGTACCTGGCGGTAGACTGGTCTTAGTATTTTTTTAATTGCTTGACCTATTGGTGTACCTTGCTGAGCAGTCTGCTTTAGCCCTATAACCAACTTCTTAAATCTCTCCAGTATTGAACAAAATTCAAACATAAGAAAGAGCTTGTTGCACTGGTGAAATGTCCAAGTGCAGCGGAACTACTATAAAAAAGCTTGAAACTGCATATGGTCCCTAGAAAAATCCTAAACTTTAAACAGCTACCTCTAGTACATTCTCTAGTGCATGGCACTGTTTTCTCATCTCAGGAATATGTTACCTGTGCCATTTTACCGAAAAAAAAAAAAAGGCGCCGTATAAAACCAAAATCCCTGACTTCTTAGCAAACTGGGATGAACTGTACATTAAGAAACTCTTGATAACCCAGAGTCACTATGGGATCAGCAGGGATTACCACAGTATAATTCCTTATGATGGTGCTAAATCATTAGTCTTATTAATAATTAAAATAACTTCTGACTGCCAGTTTGCTTTATAAAAACTCCAATTAACCTTTATAACGTTTCTGTGAAACAGTGGGCAAAAAAATAAAAGCACTTTCTTAGTGAAGAAGTGCACACAAAGAATAATCATCTTGTCTAAACCAAGGTGATAGGCAGTCAGGGATGGATTTTGTACCAGAAGGTGGCTGTTGGCAATGCCTTTGACTGGGCTCAACCCACATCACCATACCACTCTCCTGTCAATAAGTCAAAAGTTGGAACATTCCTCATGGCTACTTAAGGGCTTGAATGTACTGACCTCATACATTCATGGCAGCAGGAGAAGAAACCCATGTGGATAAAAGCCAATAGTTTAGGCACCCAATCGAAGCAGATTAATTCAAAACTTTTTATTAAATGCGAGCCCATCTGCCTCTTTAAATGTCAATGTAGACATGCTAGAGAGAACACAAAAAGGCCAGAGGAATACTTGGGCTGTTGCCTGTGAAATTTATTCTTGTTCTGACCCCTCTGTGTTGGTGAAAGCAGAGAGCAACTGGGGGCTTAAAACTAATGGACTTCAGCTTCAGGGCAACTTTAGACAGGGTCCATGAATTTGAGCCCAGGCTTAGCAGGAGGCATCCCAGTGACGCATTCGGTCGAGATTCAAGGAATCATGGCATGCCTTCACCCAGGCATATCTTGGGAAGCAGAAAGGATGCAATATTAGGTTAGGGAGCTGGGAATATCACAGTAATATTTGGGAAGGATTTCCTGTACTGTTTTCAATTTCCCATTCACAGGAAAAGTCAACAACAAATTTAGGAATAACCACAAGCCTAAAGTACTAATAGAAACTGCACCTTGGCACCCTCCTCCATTCTGCCTTCAGATGGGATCATGGGGCTGAACTGGCTCTAGTAACATTAGTGGATGACCTCATGGTGGCTATGGACATACTACAAATCTCTATGCCACAACTGCTGTCAACAAATACTCACTCTGTCTCTCCCATACAAAAACTGAGAATCTGGCAAGCACCAACCAGCCTCTAGCATTCTGGTAAAGCAGGGAAGAACTGTCTTTTAAAGAGAACTGAGTTATGAAAACTGTAAAATATTTGCACACAGTATGTGAGAGCACTAAGAACTGTGCCTTTATGCTTCAGGAACCCTTCTTTATTGATCCTTCTCCTCTACTGGTAGCTGAGATACAAGCCCCTTTCCCTCAGGCAGAAGGTTCTCACTCCATGCCAGGGAGAATGAGCTGGTGGTGGAGCACAGGGGCACTCAGCTGAGCCCTGGGGCACAGTTGGCTGCTGGTGACCATGGGCTTAGGGAGCTCTCTACTATACCTTCTGCAGTGCACTTAGAGATGATGGACTGTTTTGGCCAGAAAGTCAAGAGGCCTTCTCATTCTGCATTTGGGAGAGGGCAACAGCTACTCTAGCCAGTAAATCCTTGTCTGAGAGTTGAGAATTGCAGATATGGCATTAAAGCAGTTGTTTACTGCTGCTTTTGTGGGGGGAGGGTTAATAAAAAAATCTTCTATTTTTGAGAAATAAAAAAATCTGTTTGTTTTGAGAGATGAAAGCAATGTGGATTTAGGCTTTTTTTTTTTTTTTTTAATCTTTAAAGAAAAAAAGCAATTCTAGTTTATCCCCTTAAAAATAAAAAAGAATTGACATATTTATTTGATTCAATCTGAAAAGCCATTTTTCATTAAAAAGTAGTCTGATTTTAATATGTGACCAGCTCTGGTGGTAAAGTAATTGAGCAATGATGTTAAAAAAATGTCCTGATGTCTACTAGAACTCATTTGTGAAGAGCAGATGCATCTAGTGGGACTGAAATATAGTTGAAATAGGAGAGAATATTTGGAAGATTTTGCTAAAAGCTATTTTTCATCAAGGACATTAGCAGTCTATTTGTCAAAGGATTCAGAAAGCTCCTTAATTTTGCCAGTCATTGCTAATGCTGCTGCCTATGTTGGGACAGTAATAATCTCCAATTTAATAGGAAGCCACATTCTTTCATTTTGGGTGAGGATTTGCAAATGGCAGTCTATTCATTCATTTATCAATTCCAGATGTATTTAATCGTCTTTCAAATTGAAAGTGGGGAAACAAAAATTAGATTAATTGTAATATGGCAACACTCTTCAGTACATTGTACCATGCCTTCTGCCCTCTAAATCACTTCAACTACCATTTTGGTGCCTCGGTTGTATTGAGAGCAGGGAAACCTCCAGCCATGGCTTCATTTGGGATGAGTCACTACCACCTGAACTGTTCTTTCTCTTCCTATGTCTCACCTGTCTTCTCTATAAAATCCCTCTTTCCCTTTCTGCTTTCAGTCTGACATTGTCTGGATGCTGCTCTGCTTCTCGATTCTCTCTCCATTTGTGCTGCACAGTGTGAGGATGGGTGTTAACAAGGGCTTCATCTGTAGATGTCCTGTCTGGCTTTTGGTAGGGAAGAAATTCCTGTCCTGTCTTTCTGCTTTAATGCTCTGTTCCAGTACGAGACACAAGAGAAGCTACTGCTTCATTCATAGCCACAGCAAGAGGCAGGCTTTCTAGAGACAGTGCAGCTATGAAGTCCTCCAAGGAGGATAGCTCATGAAGTTGGAAAGAAGCGTTCTTGGTTAAGAATGCTCGAGTTTAAAATGTGGAGTGGGAGACAAGTGAACGAACCGCATCATTGGTATTCTTAACGCTGTGAAAGGCAGTGAAAAAAAGAAAAAAGGAAGCAGTGGCAAAACCCAAACCAACTGAGTACCCAGAGCTCAGGGAACATAAAGGGGAGAGGCAAACTGCAAAAGCCACTAGATACAATGCATTGCACATCATGACTGCCAGTTATTACTGTTAACATGGCACAAACTATTTATGTTCCCTGCTTACTTCTCGGTGAGAGACAGGCAATTTACCTTGCATCTTGAACAGGCATGTGTGAGGCAATAGCATACAGAGACATAGCAGATGGAGAACATGTAAGTCAAAGTACGCTCTGTAAACAGATGTTGCAGAACAGGATAGGTGGAAGAAGACTTTTTTGCTTAAGTGCTCTTAGCACTTCCTTAGGAGCCTATTCCTTTAGCATAAGGAAACACAGTGGCTGTGAATGGTGTTGCATCCAGTTGGTGTCCGGTAACCAGTGGTGTTCCCCAGGGATCAGTACTGGGCCCAGTTCTATTCTACATCTTTATTGATGACCTGGATGAAGGGATTGAGTCTACCATTAGAAAATTCGCAGATGACAATAAGCTGAGGAGGACTGTTGATCTGCTGGAGGGTAGGGAGATGCTGCAGAGGGACCTGGACAGGCTGAGCCAATAGGCTGAGACCAATAATATGAGGTTCAACAAGGCCAAGTGCAGGGTCCTACTCTTTCGCCACAGTAACCCCCTGCAGTGCTACAGACTGGGGGATGAGTGGCTGGAGAGCGGCCTGGCGGAGAGGGACCTGGGAGTGCTGGTTGACAGCCAGCTGAACATGAGTCAGCAGTGTGCCCAGGTGGCATGGAAGGCCAACGGCATCTTGGCTTGTATCAGGAATAGTGTGGCCAGCAGGACTAGGGATGTAATTCACCCCTGTACTTGGCACTGGTGAGGCCTCACCTCGAGTACTGTGTCCAGTTCTGGGCCCCTCACTTCCAGAAGGATATTGAGGTGCTGGAGCGGATCCAGAGGAGAGCGACAAGGCTGGGGAAGGGACTGGAAGGAAAGTCTTATGAGGAGAGGCTGAAGGAGCTGGGGTTGTTCAGCTTGGAGAAGAGGAGATTCAGGGGAGACCTTATTATTCTCTACAACTACCTGAAGGGAAGTTGCATTCAGGTGGGGGTTGGGCTCTTCTCCCAGGCAACTAGTGACAAGACAACAGCGCATGGCCTGAGGCTGCACCAGGGGAGGTTTAGGTTGGATCTTAGGAAGCAATTCTTCATGGAAAGGGTGGTTAGACACTGGAGTGGACTGCCCAGGGAGGTGGTGGAGTCGCCATCCTGGAGATGTTTAAGGAAAGATTGGATGTGGCACTTAGTGACATGGTCTAGCTGATGTCATGGTGTTGGGTCATAGGCCAGACTTGATGATCTTGGAGGTCTGTTCCAGCCTCAGTAATTCTGTGATTCTGTGATTCTTGTAAGGAACTGAAAAAATATTTGTTTTACTGATTGCTTTGGTAGAGATTTAAGTTTTGGGAATCTGAACTATAAGAGGAAAGCTCAGCACCGCTAATGATATTTGTGTAGGATGTATGTATCAGCCTGGAAGCTGACAGGCTGAATACATAACACACAAACTGTGTATTTCAAAGAGAAGATATACAGCTTTCCAGCATTTTCCCATTTCTGTTTCTGCTATTCATTCTTCCTTAATCTCTTTTTAAGAAAGAATTAAAAATGAGGAAAGACTCTGGGTATCACTTTTCGTTTGCACTTGCTGACACAGAAAATGGAAATATCATGGGGAGAAGGATAAAGTGGTAGGAAGAAAACCAATAATGATAAAAATCCAAACCAGTGAAGTTTAAGTTTTGACGAAAAAAAAGGTTTAAAAAACAATTATGAAAAATAAGGTTCTAAGTAAAGACAAAAGTTTTTTTTTTTTTTTACATTGGAAATAGCTTTTAATTATTCAGCTTTTGATACCTTCCACCTATAAACTACTAATCAGTACAAAATTTAAAGATTCATCATGTTATATAATGCATTTTAATTACGTATCTTATTAATGTACTTTAATAATGACCATACACAGATACATTAGCATCTCTGGTATATATAAAACTCCTACTATTTTAAACCCCAGATATTAGCTACTTTAAAATGTCATGCACCTGCAAAATAAGATATGTTATTGTTTCTGCCATAAGTGTGTATGTATGAGAACTACATGGAACTTCTAAGACCCTGATGAAGTATTTTCATTTCTTGAGGCACACCACCTCTTTGTAATATTTTCAGAGAGAAATCTGCTGTAAGTTTTTGTTAAAGACTCCATGAAACCACCCAGTAATTATATGTGTCTTCTGGCAGGTCAGTTATTCTCAAGGATTACACTCAAAGGTGAAAAATCACTCTCCTTTCTCTCCTCTATCATGTTTGAAGTTTGATGTTTGCTTGCTGAAAGAATGAGTTCACTCAGAGGCAATGTTGCTATATTTTACCTGCCTAAAGAATGCCAGTAAGGACGGCTTGTTTTATTTCCCTCAAAGCTGCGTTGCCATAATATTGTATTGTATTTGACATAGTCAGGTAACTCTTACAGTCCACATACAAATGGAAATGTTGTTGCTACTTTTATGTCTCAAATCATCTATTTTCACAAGGCCTGGATTACCTAAAACCACTTAGATAACCTTGGTGCAGTTCAGACATACAAGAGAATTTAGCATAACCAGAGTTTTTGCCAAATGTTATTTTTTAACACTTCCTCCTATGAATCCTAAACCACTTTTTGTTATTCATCTCACTAACCATTCATGGATGAATGGCAATTGGCGAATGTCGTAGAAACAACACCTTGAAAATGTCATTCAAATAAATTTTTCAACAGCATGAGAGGCTAGGAGGTAATTCACACTTCTTTTATAATAATATTCTATAAGAGGTACTGTAGTCATCTGCCTTCCTGCCACCCCCTCCATAACTAAAGAATTATAAATTCACTCTGATTTAATGCAGCTAAATGCACCAAGCAGAGAAAAACACTGCAGACAGAATATGCTATTAAGACTGGTAAATTATGAGAAAAGCCACCTCCATTATAGCCCCCAAATCAACCTGTTCCTCCCAGATCAGCAAAAGCGTGGGGGAAGAAGGGAAGAATTCTGCAAAGCATATCTGGAAAATGCCTTTCATTCTGGAAAGAGCATTTATCCACGGCCAACAACTCCAGAAGCATCCAAGCCCAGCATCTTGAACACTGCTTCATTCTAGTAAGAGAAGCTCAGAACCCCACTTTGGTCTCCAAAATATCAGCTACTTATTAAGACCCTAATACACAAAGTCCCTCTTCCTGAAATGGTGTATACACCAGGGGGGTTCACTGAACCTCTCCTGATCCTCAGATGTCAAGACAGCATTATTCTGGCATTTGTTCATATCCAACTCTGACATATCTCTAAAACCAGCAGCAGCTCAAAGCCCCCAAAGCTGGGATATAGGAACTAGAGACCCCGTGGCCAGAAGAATGTTTCATCCTTCCAAGTGGCAACCAGTAAATTAGAAGATACCAGCTAAAAGTTCATGCCACAAGATCTGTCCTGCATCTGACACTTAAGATCAGTTTCTGCTGTTGTTATCATGTGCCCAGAGCGTTCTAAACCAAAGTCACAGCAGATGTGAACCATGGCTAAGGAATGTGTGAAGCACTCAAACCCGTCTCTTTTCAAAGTCTGCCTGTTTTACTGAAAGTAAATGTAAAAAAGCCCCAGCACTGCTAATTTCCAAGTATGTACACTCTACATACACAGATGAAGACTGAAGGAATAAAAAAAGGAGGGGGAAATATTGCCTATGTGCTCTAATCAGACATGCAGACCAGGTACCTTCCTGTAAGTCAGTTCCTTTCAGACAAAACCTCTGATAAATCTCATAGCTAAAGGGTAAACCCACTTTTTAGCATAACATTTGAACCTAAGCTTATTGCTTCTGGTGATTTCATATGAAGGATGCTGGCACCACACAGTCAAGGACACCGTAGCTCAAATTGCTCTCAAGGTGGATGCTGCATAATCTCTTCCAAATTTCACTGGCCTTACAGGGATGGAAGAGGCTGCAAATATTCTGCTGTATTTAGGGCCTTCTCCATCTCTCCTGATCAGAACAGTTTATTACTCTGTCAGTCTGACCAGTGCCTCAGGTAGGAAAAGATTTCTCTTCCTTTTTATCACACTTGAAAGAAACAAAGCTGATTTGTAAGCCAAAAAAACCCACAGACCCAACATGTTTTAATCCTTCTCGTTTTCAGCATGTTCCAGGACTATTCCCACAGCCTCCATTATGGGGCTGAGGAGCTCATCTCATGCTCACCTCACAAGATATGGTCTTCTCCATAGCTCATCTGCGAACTCTTCTGAGTGTGACTACTGCTCTGTGTGACATCTCCCATCCAGGAGAAGACATACCCTGAGAGGGAAGGGGAACTTCTATGGTGCCTACTTTCTGGGCTGCTGCAGGGCCAGAAGGCCCCTGAGGTAGGTCAGAGGAGCTTCTGAGACTGCCCAGCCTGAAGGTAAAGCTATGATGTCTCAGGATTAGTTTCTAAAGTGAATTCCTCATGTTGTTTACAGGTTTGGACCTTCCCATTTTTAAAGCAGTTGAAGATTTAACCTCCCCGTGGTGCTCCCTAGCAGCACTGCAGCTATCGAGCTGCTTGTGCGTTGTCTGACTGTCCCATCGGAGAACATTTTCCGTTAAAAGAATTTTTGGCACGGCTGCTTCATTCTGCACAGGGAGCAGAAAGTCGATGCACAGATTAGCAATCGATTTTCTAAGAAGTACCCCACAAATCAGGTCTCCTCTCTCTGTTCGCCTTCACATTTCTGCCGGGGCCTCTATAATTAATTTAAACAGATACAAGCACTTCTCCTCCTCTCCTTTTTGATGTGAGCTGTTCCAACAGACTGTGCAGCGAAGCTGCAGCAATTTCAAAGGCTTCCGCTCCCTGCGCAGAAGGGAGCAGCTGCAGAATAGCTCTTTGAAGAGGAAATGGCACCCAATGGGACTGGCAGGCGGCTCCGAGCTGAGCTCAAACAGCCCCCAAAGTCCTTGGGAGCATCTGAGGACATCAAAAGAGGAAAGAGCTAGGCTGGGAGAAGCCTGAAGAATTAATTTAAAAGACTCCCCCCCCACCCCTGGAGCTTTCTTCTGTGTAAGCAGCAGGGGCTGAGAGGAAGAGTCTTCCTCACATTTGGCTCAGATGATCCTACTCATACCGAAAGGCTGGAAATAAGGATTGAACACAAGGGGCAATTGCATTCCTGGTTTATTTATTGAACTATAAATGTATAAATATGTATATAAATAAATGTATGTATTCAAATTTTGTATTCTTGTATATTATTAAAAAGCATACTACCAGATTTCAAAGTGACCATTAACCACTCACAGGATTTCATGCATGTTTAACTGGTTAACTGATGGACTCACTGATGTGATTTATCTCAATGAAATGGTACTTACAGTACTTGTTTATGGTGACTGCAAATACATTGTTATTTACATCACAGGACACACTTTCCTACTATCCTAAGTGATTTATAACAAATTCAGTAGACAAAATAAAGAAATCTTTGCTTCATACATATGAATTTGTGCCCAGGTGTATACATACGCTCTCTGTCCCCAGAGTGTGTAACATCACTGACTCATGGCTGAACTTCATAACTGATGGAATTTTCTAGTGATTTAACAGGCTTCAGGCCTAAAAAGAATGTATCCAGTGAAGCCCTATGGCCCGCACCACTGCTGCAGGACTACCCCAGCTGAAGGGTAGTTCAAACAGCAGTCAGTTTTTAGTGGCAGGCCCACAACAACAATATTAGACCAAATGCATGTTCTTTTCTGAAAGCTGCGTGCTTTGCTAATTACTTATGCGTAAATAGATGCCACTTTGCTACTGCATGTAACCAACATGTTTTCTAGAAAAAGAACTGACACAACATGCTGCAAATGCCTCTTCTTTGTCAGATTGTATTAATTATACACCCACCACATCAAACTTCTCCATCTTTGTCCTCCTAGCTGGCAAATTCTGCCTTTTCCCATCAATTTCGCACCACTTTTTCTCTCTTCACTTTTGAATTTTGCTTTTGGAAGAATTTAAGTTCATGGACATACAAGCCTAAGTTAAGCAGTGCACAGACCTGCTGTGCATGCCTATTTATGCCCACACTTCTGCACATCCACTGGCAGAGATGTGAAGAGCCTTTTTTTCTGAAATTGTGTTGAATTTGGCAGACAACCATGTATCCTGGCAGGAACTGCCCTCAAACAATTTTGCTCTATAAACAATTTTGCTTTGCTATTAACATTATGCCCCATTGTTCTGATATTGCCCAACAAATTATGATAAAGCATTATATTGTGACTATTTTATTATACATTGTAATCAACTGACTAATGAACTTCATTAAAAACACTTCACTTTTCCTAAGCGCAAAATCTGCTTAACTGTGTTTCTAGATGATATAGGAAAGGAATACAGGCAACTAAGATGAGATCAGTGGAATAATTCTCATTTGCACTCTTCTCTGAAGTGCAAGGTTAGATGATAATCCTTGACACCTCACATCTTAGCTGTAGTTTTGATGTCTGATGGGTCAGTTGTCGACAGACAAAATCTTGACAGCCAGTTGTTTGTACTTCTGACAGCAAAATTAAAATGCAGAACAGGAAATAAACTGAAATTGTCTCATACTTGAATGGAATATAAACATTCTGCTTAATTAGGTCACTAAGCATATGTTTGTTTACTTGGATATTTTCTCTCTGGCAGTTCATCTCTGGGTAACACAACTAGCTCACTGGAGACAGTGGAATTCCCATGGTAGATAACATGAAGTTGGTAATTTGAGGGCCAGAGAAGTATATTTACTAACACTATTTCAAGTACCTCTTAATGAAGAGAGCTGGAGTGTGAGAGCAATACATGGCTTGTTGGCTTCTATGTCAGGTTCGTGTCCACACAAAGGACAGCAAAGCCAGTAGGGAGCTAGTTAAAACTCTCTGAATTTCAGCCTGTCCCCGATTTACCTTCTTAGTTGATTGCAATGCAGAGAAGGGTGTAGGAGCTAGTGATGCCTGTTCCATGCATATGGAAAATCTTCCCATGTTGCAAACCACAAGGCGCAAGCAATATTGCCGCCTACACGCATCTCAATCACCGTGTAATTTTTTTTGTAAGGGCTGGGGAGGGGAGAGAAGCCTGAAAGTCTTGTGCTATTCCCCAAAAGCTGACCAGGGAATTAGAAAATAATTACAGCTTTTAAAGAATTCAGTGCAGCTAATCTGAAGAGAAATGGCACCAGCAGCTTGAAGTGACAGCCTGAGTTCAGAGTGACCCTCTTGCTAAAGCTGACTGGAAGCAAATTGAGTTCCTGATTTTATTTCAACTGAACAAACTCCTATTAGTCCACTGTGCCCTGAAGGCAGGAAAGCCATCTCTCAGTTTCTCACTGTTGTCACATGGGGGATAGAAATCCCTGTATCAGTTGTGCACATGGTATCTAAAGCAGAGCCTTTGTTTTAAGAGGCAAAGAAGGCCAGTTACTAGGAAGAGCTGAAGATACACAATTTACTACTGTGATTCACAGCTATTTGCTAATGCTGAGGCAGGAAGTGTAGAATCCTGGGATTCACAGAAATACCAACAGTCCCAGAAACCCTAAGCCTGAGACCTTCTGCCTTTCACCTTGTTAATTTGTTCACAAGCTTCAATCCTCACCTCCTTTTAGGCTCTCTGTCACAGATTTCCCTCTCTACTACCCTCTTCTTCCTTGCCATGTTCACAGATCCCCTGGCCAGCCTTTACCTCCCCAAACAACTCATACTGGACTCCAGATCCACCCCTTAAAAATCTCTCTGCTGCATCCTTACCCACGCACTTCCATGCTGTTGTTTCTTTTCTGTCCCCCACACTTACTGGGCACCACTGAGTAAGGACACAGAAGAGCCAGGTTTGTAGCAACTCAAAAGCCACCAATTGCCACATCCACCTCTATAAGTCTTAGATTTTGGGTCCTATGCTTAAGCCTGGTTGGCAAAAGGAGTATGAGACCAACACTCTGGCGTATCTCAATGCCACAAGGACATAAAATTATTTGAGTCCTCTTGCACAAGGTTTACAAGGAAATCTGTTGAGCCAATAGCTTGAACGTTGCTATTTCATTTGTCACAGGCAACAAACCTGATTGCCCGCTCATGTGTCACATCAGTTGAAACTGCATGTTGCAACAAAACTTGGAAATTATTTTTTTTAGAAAAGCATAATTGCAGAGATAAAGGGAGAGAAAATAGACTGCTAACTTGAGAATACCACTGATCACTTTGCAAAGAAGAAAAGACTACAAATCCATGTTGCTTAGTACAAGATCTTGAGCTAAATCACTGAAAGGCATGTCTGTACAGACATATTTACTACATTCAGTTCCAGTACAACCACAGAAATCCCCAGCAATTTGGAGAGCAATGTCATCAGAAGTCATGAGGGTTGCCCTTCCCACTCTAGGCAGAAACATGTTCTGAGGACAGGGTGCATGTGCAACTTGGTCCTCACTATGAGACTGAGGTAGCGTTACCTCTGCAGGACCAATGGAACCAGTTGGTCACTTAGAACAATCCTGCCCAGAGTCTGGGGCAGCCAAGGACTTCAGGAGCTTGCAGGTTAGCCTGATCTTGGTAGACTGAAAATGAAAGACCAGCAAAAGAAATATCCCTACACAACAGTGTCTCTCTGGCAAAATTCAGTCCCTTTTAGTAAGGACAAAGGTGCTGGAATACATCTGATGTCAAAAGATAAGGTTTCTGATCTAGTTTTTATACACCACTGATCTGTGGTTTCTGAAGTTCTTTTGTGAGAAATTCACATGGAAAATTTCAGGCTACACTTTTTATTGTGATGAAGTTAGACGTAATGGAAATTGTTAGGCAAACTTAAGTATAAGCATTTTTCCCCATAAAGTCTACCGTTATAAAAAACATGCACCAAACTGGATTTTTCTTATCTTGATTTTGCCCATATCCCATTTTCTCCTACATCCATCTATGCATTATTTTTCTCGTTTAAGATCACAAGCCACTTGGAACATGTATCCACATTTCTTGTCTTCAGAGGTCCACTTCTGATGGTGCATAAAATACCCCAACGATTTCTGTTTCTGTTTGCATTACAGGCCCAAGCCTCAGCTGAGACTCAGGGAACACCTTCTGAGATGGCTGTGGTACAGACAAGTCAGCACAGGTACCATGGAGACAGCAGATCCCCCTCGCTACCACAGACCCCTCCTTTTATGGGCCAGTGTTGAACGCAGGATAGGACTTTTAGAAAACTGCATCTGCCATTTCCCCCCATCCCAGTTCCAGGATGCAGAGCTTTAAGGACAGGTGTGTTTTTCACAAATAGCCAGTATTTTCTGGAAGGAGTACCTCAGCAGTTGTTCCTCTGCTATCAGTCTCACATCATCTCCCGGGATGAGGTTTTCTGATTTCTCAATACAGATTACTTGCACCTGGATGGGAATGATAGGGTGTTGGCAGCGACACTGAGCAGACAAGAGGAGAAGGGAGAAACCTTGCCAGCCTTTGTGTGTGCAATTGCTGAGTCAGTTCAACAGCCTCAGATATCCCCGCCTCCACAAACACAGGTGCAGATGGCCATACAGAAGTCATCTTAATTTGGCTGCTGCCCAAATTCCACATTCCTCTTGGCTCCTCTGGACCCGTTTTCCCACATGACCTTATCTCCCATGCCCTCGCAGCAGAGAGCCAGGCAGGCAACACGCAGTTGATTCTCCAAACATCCAGCGGTTGTTGCGGAAGTGGGAAGGAGACGGGATTCTGATATGGGATAGAGAGGAAGAACAACTAGGCATGCCTGAATCTGGGCCTTTGACCCCCAGACTTCCCCAATACCCACTGAAATCTGGAAGACAGATCCTCAGAGCTATCAGGCTGCCTTTGCGTCCTTCCATTCCAGCAGTAATGCACACGCTGCAGGACATCCCTCCACGCGAAGGACTCTGCTGGTGTAAAGCTGCTCTGCACAAAGCCTGGCAGTCCCCTCTACGTCTCCCTCTAGGAAAGGATAAGAAGCTGCTCCATGATATGAGGATGCCCTTGTGGGAGACTCAAGCTCTGCAAGTCATCCTCAGCTTCTGAGGGAACCAGCCAGGACCGTGCCCCTCTCCATACTCAGCTCCAGATAGCTGAGGACTGAAATGCAGCTACATGAACAACTTCAGTGACAGCTTGAGGACTGAGGGCTAATTCCCACACCCCTCTCAACACATGAATTGATTATAGCTACAGTATATGGAACTCATGGATATATTGAATAATGACTGAAGATTAAGATAAGTTTAACCTCTGCAATCGTTAATGATGCTCTTCACTATCACACAAAGTTTTCCTACAGTGCCTATATTCAACTGTCTATAAAAAAAGGGTAAATAATTTCTTTTAACTTGAGGAAAATAATCAGAAAGTCCACATGTTCACCATTTGCCAGGGAGACTAATGAAGCCAAAGCCAGTGGCAATGAAACATGTCTGACCAAAGGTTGTTTTCATGCTGTGTTTCACTTTCCAAAATGAAGCCGCTTTTTGTGTACAGCTACCAAACTTCGTAATTTGCCTGATTTGCTTTTGAAGGGCCCTTGTTTTTCCCCTCTTCAATGACTTCTCAAAGAAAAGTGAAAAAAAAAATTAGTTTGATTTTTATTATGGTGAGGCAGAGACAAAGCCAGAAGTACTTCACATAGCAGAAGTTTCAAGAATTCACAAGCAGTTTGAAAGAGGAAAGTGGACTAGAAATCATGACACAACTTCACTGTAGAGACCAGTGCTAGGAAAATCAAAGGCAAATTAAAATCTGTAGCACTCAGATGGGTATTGTATTTCATGACGCATATCTAAGAACCACCCATTCCCTCGTCTCATGTTTAGCATATCCCATGTGTTAGGACAAAAAATAAAAACCTGAGCAGTAGGCACGAGAATGACACCATCATCGGGAGCCTCCTGCTGTTGAAGGCTATGTGGAGGAGAACTTTGACTGTCAGCTTGGCTGAGCTTCAAATTTGACCTAAATATGGTGCAACTGGCTGAGAAGAGCTGGGACGACAGGGTGAGAAAGCTTGCTACCAGAGAACTATCAACATAAGCAGGTGGCTACCTTCCTCTGTGCTGGGCTCTCACACAGACTGAGCCTGAAGAGAACATTAATAAATACTACCAAGTGTTAGGTACAGAGTATGCCAAGCTCAAGCAAGGTTGCTAATGCAGAGCAGAGGCTGTGGCCTCACAGATGGTGGCAGTGGCATAGAGCAGCACACAGGTGTCTGCATGGGCACTGTGCAAGCTTGTGAAAGGAAGGAAACAATGAATTGCAAGAGGAATTCTGTTTTTAACAAGTTCCTTAGAGGCACTCTGTGCCTATTTAAATCTGAATTGTGTAAGCAGTGGAAACAGAAAGGGAAGGGTGGGCAAGGTTAGGACAGCCCATTAAATTTCCTGGATTGGCTGGGAAAGAATCCTGTTTGGCATCTGAATACACTGCAGGAAGCACTCTTGATGTTGTGTCTACACCTTTAGCATCCTTTGGGGCTATAACCACATGTCAGAGAGCTTCTTCCCATGGTAGCCACGAAGGTGCTTCACAATCACTGCTGGCTCCTAGGGAGACATACAGAGGGAAGCTTCACTCTTTCTGTAAACCTGGACCATGGTCACTGTAACGTCCCATGGTTGCAAACTGCATCCTACAGACATCCTACAGACATGAGCTCTGGGCTAGACTTTAGGTTGAAATCATGCTGTGAACCTGGGAGAAGGGAGGTGTGTGGGAAGGAAGAAATGAGAACAGAAGGGAAGGACACTACGAGAGCCAACAGCAGGATGGAAAAATGGAGATACACAGGAAACTTGTCCTTACCAGAAATGCAGAACAGAAAATTGCTGACATGACACCCTATGTGAAACAGAACTACAAGAAATACTATTAGCAGCTTTGGAGGTGTGCATGATCAGAGTAGCAAGGAAGAAGAAACATCCTGAAACTGAATCACTATCTGATAATTAATTTTTGGTTTTAGAAGTTGGAAGAGGTCACTGATCATTTGAGCATGTTTCAGCATGATAGAAAACAAGTTAGGAAAAACCTAGCATGCAAGTACTAGCAAGCCATGTTTGGGATGATCTGTATTTATTTGAATCTTTTTTAGAAAGAGCATTTATAAAAATCCAAATACAGATTTATGGCTCCGTATGTACGGTAAGTGGAACATTTGGTTGCACTGTGGTCATCTCAGCGGTATTAACCTGCAGAGCCTTGTGATTCATTATTTATATAATTCTCTTTGTGAAGTACCAGGTCACAATCATCATAAACTTTATATATTTCATGTCAGTACTAAAATTTTGATCAATTATGAAAAAGGAGGAGAAATTAAGTCACCCACGTGGGTAGGATGATTAGATGTCGTGGTGTTAGGTCATAGGCTGGACTCGATGATCTCAGAGTTCCTTTCCAGCCTCAGTAATGCTGTGATTCTGTGATTATGTGGGAACACACAACAGCTTGGCCATGTAAGCAACTACCATAACCTTCTGTGGGCCTGCAAACACCAAAGTAATTCCAGAAGTGAATGTGCACTACCGATCTCAGATAGTAAAATTCAGTCCTGCTCCCACTTGTACAAGTTGTAGCAGCCCAAACTCTTCATTAGACAGCAAGAATTCAGGGCAAAGATCATCGTCTACTATGTGCTTTGCACAGTGCCAGACACAAGGGGGTGGAGGACTCTAGCTGCCACACAATAAACTAATAGCGATTCATCCTTCTCATGCCTCACTGTTATTCTGAATACCTGGCTTGATTCACTGAGGTCTGTAATGGCTTCTGTGGGGTGTCAGAAACCTTATTTCCTCAAGCTGTTTATACTGGTGAAAAAAATCCCAACACACCTACCTCCTAAGAGGATGAGTTTGAGGGATAACACAACATGGTCTCTCTTCTTCATGCAAGTAAACGCAAATTTCCCTGAGCTGCTCTTGAGGCAATGAGGAAGGGTGGGAATCCAGGCTCTGTACCTGCAGCCGAAAGCAGCTTATCAGCAGCTCAGGTGAGAGTTATGTTTTGGGGGAAACATACGGGCCAAACTGTTCTACTGTTTCTCACTCCTGCAAGGGACTGGAAGTTCCTTCTGTTCCCTGAGTGCACAGGGGCATGTGCAGAAAGCAGTGTCCTCACTTCAGTCTAAACCAGGTCCTTGGCTCACTTGCCGGTGCAGCAATTTTGGGAAAGCAGGTATTTGTTCATTTTAATAAAAGTTTGTCTCTATTAATCCATCTTGTCTACATTCTCATCAAGATCCAGACTCTCACTCCATTTGGGACTCCAAATGTCTGGGACGTTTGGAAAGAAAGCAATATGCTTTGTTACTCCAGCCATATTCATCTATCATTTGTTTTTACAAGGACCCATGCCACCTCTTTTGTTTCTTTATAGGCCCTTGTCATAGCTTGATCAACTCACTACCTATTTCTATTTGTTCTCTCCTTATTTGGGTTTAGGTATTGTGCTTTTACCTATACTGGACTAGAATTCAGTAATTTTTAGCTTCTTCAGGGTGATAGTCTTTTCAGGTTTTATTTTTTTAGGCCAGAGTTTAGTCATTATCCAGCATGTACCCCTTCAGCTCTTACTTCCGAGAGCTGATGATTACACTGATAGCAGCACCCTTAATCTAAGAGTAGTGTTCTTTTCAGTGGAAAGAACAAATTGGTGAGGAAAAATTAAAAACACCCCAAATCAAGATTTTTTTCAAACAGTCTTCATGCCTGCCTCTTCTACCTAAATGCTAACAAACTCCCTGCCTACCTCTGCACGTTTAAATTTTGAAACATTTTCTTTCAGTAACACGGCTGATTTTGTTGAACGACTTCTCCACAGCAATACAGGATTCCCTTCTAATTCCTATATCCCTTCAGTGCTTACTTCATTCCTTCCTGGCATTGCCCTTTAACCAAGCTTATGAAAAAATGTTTGTGGAAAAATCACACCTCTTTTTTGCCTCCACTATTTCCCTTCTTTTCCACTTAAGACCCATGACCAAACCCTCCTAATCATTGAGAAAGCTGCTAAGCTGTACAAATACCCAAAGAAAAAGAGATGCCTTTTCAAGTACATCACAAAATTAAATCTTGTAATCTACAGCAGTTACAGGCACAGTATCAACCTCAACTAATTAGGTAGTTATAAGCTGTTTCAAATGCCTTCTTCCAATCCCCCAGCTAAAGTGGGTGAAAGCCTTCCAAATCAAACTCTTGCAACTTCTAAAAGCACCGTCACACATCTCTTCCTTTTTGTTCAAGTAATCTCTCACGGGTGAATTTTAGGCAGTCACAGCTCAAACTGCACCTCTAAACACCTGCTTTAACAGGCAGATAGATTACATCTTACACTCTTGAAGAGTTAAGACCACAAATCTCTCTTGTGTAGCCAATGAAAAGCAATTCCCTGACAGCAGACTCAGAAGAGGAGATACGAAGATAACCTTTCCTTATCTGTGTTGCAGTAGCCTTTGGAGGCTGTAAATCTCTCCAGAGCAGCCATTACAATGATGACTCTACATGTTGTGCTTGAAGAATAGTGACATTTCATCACCTGCCTACTAGAGATGCTGAATCAATGGAGCAGTATTTTGCAGTTTTCCAAGGGCACACAGGGCCAGCAACACATGCTGCTACTACATCTGCTAAAGCTTTTGCACTGCCCACTCACGCATTATTAGTAATTTTCCCATGTGCTTATAATGGATTTCTCCTGACACCTCTGTCAGGCATAACTCTGCAACCTACCCTGCTCTGCGCTGCAGAACCTCTGCTCAAATAACCTTGGGTTAGCAAATGCACAATTTGGCTTCTTGCTTTCCTGGGCTTGCCACAATGGCTGATACTCCACACTTTCCTACATCGCCATATTGGAAAAGAGCAAAAAGCCAAATGACAGCAGTTTTGGTTGTATGCAGTCAAGCAAAGGTCACCTTGAATCAGGACTGATGTTAGCTACTGTTTTGTTCTTTGGTTTCCTGAAAGATCCATTTCCTAAGTCACTAAGCATAGAATGGACTTTTCCAAAGCTACCTCTGCACCCAGAGTTCACATTCCACTTCCACATGAAGGAGGTACTTATGAGCCTAAGACCCATCAATGTTTGAAATCAGAGCATCACTGAAATGGGGAGGGACCTCTGGAGATCATCTAGTCCAAACTTGCTGCTCTGACAAGGTTTAACTGGAGGAGGCTGCACAAGGCACTTGCATTTTGAGTATCGGTACAGATGGAGACTCCACAGCCTTTTCTCCTCTCTCCTCTCCTCTCCTCTCCTCTCCTCTCCTCTCCTCTCCTCTCCTCTCCTCTCCTCTCCTCTCCTCTCC
>JAAGNO010018663.1:13147-38279 GCA_033439905.1 Ceryle rudis | reverse complement strand
ATGGGCAATAGGCAGGAGCGATTTTGGGCAGGGAGTTCTCCTGCCTTCTTCCCTTGCTTCAAATCTCAGGGAGTCCTCCTGCCTTCTCTCTTGCTTCAAATCTAACTGGGACAAGCTTAGGAAATTAGAAGGTGGGGGGGGGAGGGAATAAAGTAAGAAAAATCAAACCAAATAAAAATAAACCCCAAACCCTTCGTTCTTCTTTGATTCTTTCAGGGTTGTTTTTTGGTAGGTTGTTTTCTTTTTCTTTCTTTTTTTTTTTTTTTTTCACGCCAAGATTACTAATTGTCTAAGCATCTCAATTTGCTGGTTTCACTTAATCACAGACACTTTTGAGATTATCAGCCTTCCCCACATGTTCGGTACCTTGTTTCCAAACTACAAGACCCACGGGGAGCAGGCAGCGAGTGCCTGCAGGAGCGACAGCAGCAGAGCTCCCGCTCCCCACTCCCCCCGGGTCCCTCCGGCTGGGCTGTCAGAGTTTGATTGCCTCTGAAACTGCCGCGTATTCCCCCAAAGTTCCAAGGACGGGGGCCGGGAGGAACGGCGAGGTGGGGGCTGGGGGCACCGTTGTCAGCTCCTGGCAGCTCCCAGCCTTTGATTTGCACAAAAGAAAGGAGGGAGGTGGGGGAGGGAACGGATATGATTAATTCAGCAAGTTACTAACCGGTTTTTTTTTTCCTTTTTTTTTTTTTTTTTTTTTTTTTTTTTTTTTTTTGTGTTTTTTTTTGTTGGGTTGTTTTTTTTTTTTTTTTTGGTTGTTGTTTTGTGGTTTTGTTTTTTTTTTCTTCTTCTTCTTTTCCAGAGGCTGTGAAATAACTGAAACCGACGGAAAGGTGAAGTGCTGGGAGAGATGAAGGAGGCACGTTTGAAGGCATTTTCTTCCTTTTTGTCACATCTCACTGCAAAGCTTTTAATTCCTGGAGCTCAGTTCCTTCCTGGAAAGCCTGAGCTGCTGTGATGGAGGGGGGTGGGCTCCCTGGGGGCTCTGGGGTCCTGCTGGCCAGGACTGGGGCAGACTTAGGAGGAGGGAGGTCCTGCTTCTTGGGGTCTGTGGGCTGGTTTCAGCCCCATCATCACCTTGTTGCCCTGTTGCCCATGCTATAGCCTGCAGGTCAGCTACACGCAGCTCTGCTCTTGGCCCCAGCACAATTTGCCATGCCAAAGACCCAGGACCTGCCCAGTGATGGACTGAGCCAAGCAGAGACAGCTCTACTCCGGTCCCTGTGGAGGAGCATCCATCATGGCAGAGGACTCAATGCCTTCTTGATACCACCAGGCCAAGCATCATGAAGCAGGGCTCATCACCAGCGTGGGTGCCACAAGGGACGTAGGACCCAACAGTTGGGGTGGGTCAAATTCCACAACCCTTTAGAGCTGTGCATCAGCACATTGTCTCACTATTAGAGGGTTCTCAGGAAGAATCACGTTTACATTTACAGTGTGAAAAAGTGTCTGAAATCAAATTTTCTTCTTTGAAGGGGAAAAATATATATTTAAGAAAAAAAAGGAAAAATGATGATTGGAAACTTGACTTTTCTTTCTACTCCACTGGCGTGCTTTGGGGTAAGTGCATATTCTTCAAGTCCAATTGTATTTTTCAGTCTTAAATAATAGAAACCAGAAAACAGCTCCAGGAGCAGGGATACCTGGGGGAAGCATGAGGAAACTGCAGGAGCAGAGATGCCAGCACCATCCAACACAGCTTTCCCTGCGTGGAGAGGGACTGTTGAAGCCCTGCTCAGCCCATCCTCACTAGGGATCTCTGACGGCTTTTCTATTCCTTGCATGGGTGCTCCAGGGAGGGAGTTAAAAAAAGAGTCCCATTCAGCAGGACCCATGGCTGGGTTTAGCACCTGTCAGAACCCAAAAAAAGTCAAATGTCCAAAAATTCTGCTCTATTGAAAGAAAATAAACCAAAACCACACAAGAGAATTGTGTTGCTAAGGTCTTGTTTACAACCTAATCCCCCTTGGTACCATGTCCAGAATCCCCAGGAGCTCGGCACCTCTCCTGTAGACCCAGCTGGGATCTGTGACTCTGCAATCCTTACCCATTTCCTTGGGAACCCTCTGACACAGCTCATGGCATTTTTTAATGTAAAGTCACCAGAAACCATTCACCACAAATGATCCTGGCTCTTTCTGACAGCACCAGAAAGTGACGCAGCCCTTCTGCACCACCACCAAAAACATCTCCATCGATGGGATGACGACTGTGGTCCTGCAGGAAGAAGCTCCTTGTGCACGATTCACTGAAGGGGTTTGGTTGGGTTTTTTTTTTCTTTCCCATTTGCAAGTTGGCTGAGAAGCTGATCCTGATTTCTGCAAATGAATTTGTTATCTGCAAGTGTTCACTGAATAGTTTATGCAAACAAATTTCAGCCCATGGGGTGTTTGCAAACTGTTCATTTCATGGTATGTGATTAGTAGAAATGGTCAGAAAATGGGTGAAGAACAATTTTTACAAGCTGTCCTCAACACCCAGGCCACCCAGGCTCCCTAAGCCTAGATTGCCATCCCTGCTTTTTTCCATTTATTTATTTTTTTCAAACTGGAATTAGAGAAATATTAACCAGCATGCTATTACTTGAACTTCTCATGCTTTGTTTCTAGCTAAAAACTCTAGAAGGAGAGCGGTTGATGCTCACAGAAAGAGCAGACTTTTCTGAAATCTATCGATAAACAGAAAGCAAAGCCTGCCCAAGAACCCTGCCGAAGGATGACCAAGCAGGAACACGGGCCTGGCTGTGACTGACTTGAAGAACATTTTGGAGACTCAAAACCTTTCTCCCGCGTGTTGCACCTGCAGACTTCAACCAGCCCCACCAAGAAGAACTCAGTGGAGAGGTAAAAAGGATGAAATGAAATTGAAGGGGAAAATGAGAGTGTCCTCTCCTGAAAGAGCACAGACATCCTGCTCTGGTGCTTTTCTTAAAGAGGCAGGGACCGGCCTCCCTGCAGGGATCGCCCACCCAGGAGCCGTTCCTGATGCTCGGTCTGTGATGAAGGTGTCTGTTCTCCCAGGCTGAGTGGATGGACGCCTTCTCTCACTCACAGGCCCAACACTATTCTTAAGCTTTAAATGGAGCATCCTTCTGGTCACTCCTTGCCTCCCTTCTGCCTGACACCCCACAGGGACCCTGTCCCTTCTCAAAGCCCTGTAACACTCTGCTCACTACCATAAACCACAAAATCTGTTTGCTCTACCCCTTCTAGAGCTACAGCACCCATACCATGGGCAGGGGCTCCATTGCAGGTCCACCCACCCCTCGTGCTGAGAAGAGCTAAGGGACATAAAGCTGGTCCCAAATGACCTGATGGTGATGACCCAGAGGTGAGACCCTGGGGGAGCTCAGTGCAGACCCATCCAGATCCCAGACCCTGCCTCTGGGATACACAGGGGGCTCAGAGTGACAGAGGTGATACTGGCAGCTTGGGGCAGAGTCAGAGGCTTTCCTCGTGGGTTTAACAGCGCTAACAGAAAACAGTGCCCGGAAGATTTATTCATTTAACGCATCTGGTAATTACATTTCGGCAGGTGGTATGTGGGGCCTGGATTTGTTCCACGCACACCAGGCTCGGGAAGGCTCCAGTCCCACGTTTGATAAATCTCAGAATAGAATAAATAAATAAAATCAACAGTCCCCAGCTGCGAGTGTGGAGGAGGCACATCCTCTCCCCATGCAACGCGCTCCCCCTGCCTCCCACGCTCCCCCGCGCTGGGGCTGTGATTCAGCGCTACAGCCCTCCTCCTGTGGCAGGGATTCTCCCTGCTCTGACTGTGTACAGGCACCAGCACACACACAGACACACACACACACACACAGGCACATCTGCGCACACAGGAACATGGGGCACACACAGAGGTACCGGCACATGAACCAGCATGGGCTAACACACAGGCACCAGCACATACGCAGGCACTGGCGCATGCACAGCCATTGGCACGCACAGGCACACACACACAGGCACTGGCACAGGCACAGGAGGCACATGCGCAGGCACCGGCACGCACAGCAGCACAGGCACACACAGGCACACACACATGTACAGGCACACACACACAGGCACCGGCTCACTTGCATGAGACAGGATGGAGGAGGCAGCAGAGCGGTGCCTGGGGCCGTGGGTATCCCAGCTGGTGCGTAGGGCACCATGGACCACATTCCAGGAGCCCACCTGGTGCCCTGTGGTTGTATGTGGTGCTGTCCACTATGGCAGGGCAGAGCATGGCTGTTGTGGCCCTGGGAGGAGCTGGAGCTGAAGCCTTATCCTCTCAGTTAAGAGCAGGGGTGAGGATGAGGAAGGCTGGGCCACAGCTTCCTCTCCAAGAGATCTCAGACTTTCCAGGGCTGTCCCAGCAGGGTGGTGGCAGTGCCAGGGTGCGGACACTTCCCCAGCTCCACCCAGGGGTCTGCATGAGAGAGGATGCCGTAAGCACAGCTGGATGCTCACACCCAGCACAGAGCATGGGAGATGTCTTGGCCCAGTATGCAGGGGCTCTGCATGGACCAGACACTCTTGGCTTGTGCTTTTGCCTGCACTGGGGGTCTCCGCGGGGTGCTGGAGATCTCCTGCACAGCAGACATCCAAGGTGGCCAGAGGGCACCGTGTCCCACAGCACCCAGCAAGATGCCGGCACAAAGACTGCGGCTGGATTTTATTTTTATACTTCACCTCCCTGCCCGCTCTGTAGAAATGACATAATTATGGGGATTTAATGTTCCACTGCTAAATTTCTTCATTTTTCAGGATAATTTCCACTATTTCATCAAGGAATAATTAATTGCATTGTCTTTAATCAGTTGTTTTACAAATCCAGCAGCGCAAGAAATTTTCATAGACAGACAATGCAGGCAGCTGCTCTTCCCTTCTGGGCGCATTAATGAAGTGAAAGAGCTCGAGCTGGAAAAAAAATCGGCTGGCAAAAAAAGAAATCTATTGACAGGGAGATTGAAAAGATCACAGTGTAATCCCTTAATGTGTGCAGGAGGGAGGGAGGGAGAGAGGAGAGATGGAGCCCAGGTGTGAGTGGAGGAGGATTCAGGCTGCTGGTGGTGCTCAGGGCTGCAAAGTCCCTCCTCACCCAGGGCCTTGGCTTCAGGAACATCTGTCACAGGTTCTGGTGCACAAGGGTGTGTGTCCATGCATGTGAACACGTATGTGCATGATGAATGTCTATGCGTGTGAAGGTGTATGTGTGCAAATGCACGTGTGTTTATCAAAGGGCCAAAAATCTGGTTTCTAAAAGCTGTCTGAAAGTGAAAGCAAAGCCCTCCCAACCCTGGGGCAGGGGATGCGAGGGATGTGCTGTCACAGCCTCGATAAGGTCAGCACTCCAGCTTGACTGTCCTCTTCTCTCAGACCCTTCCCTCCCTGTGTTTCCCAGTCAGTTACCCCTCCAGGACATGGACTGGGGTGTCTCCAAAGCTCCCTGCTCCAGCATCTCTGGGGTGTCACCTCTGTTTCACTGCCTTGGGGTGCACAGCACCAGCTCTGGCATCTCCTGCACGCCCTTGCACAGTGCCAGGCACAATGTGCTGTGCTCTTAGCTGGGACTGGAGCTGTAAAAAATGGAAGGCAGCAAAGAGAAGCAGCAAACGGGTGATGAGACATCCCAAGATCCTTGGGTCTTTCCTTGCTCCAGCTCAATGCAAGGCTCTGAAACCCCATGTGCATGTGGGAGGGAGGGAGAGCTGGTGGTCTCTGTAGACCTCACAGTTTACCCAGGCTCCAGGGGGCATTTTCTACCTCCTCTGTGACTGAGCTTCTCCATCCCTTTGCACCATATCGTAGATGATTGAACAAGACGGGGCAGTTACACACCAGTGAGGTCTGGGCATGGCCCATACCATGGGGTCGATATTCATCCCTCCCACAGAGGGACGATGCCAGGGTCCAGCACTTTGGTCTGTCCTGTGAGCTCATGAACTCTCTGCAGAGCCCAGCTGTGAACTTGTGATTCCGCAGGCTGGAGAGATGACAGGGCAGCACCTTTAACAAGCTGCTGCTTCCAATCAGCCCAGTGCCAGGACTCTGCCCAGCCCCAACTCACCCAGCTGAGTGCCAGGACTCTGCCCAGCCTCACCTCCCGAGATCAGGCTGCGATGCCTGTGTCTCCATGGCTGAGCCTTCCAGGGGGAACAGAACCTCATCCCCTTGCTGGGCTCTGCGTGTGCCCTTCTCTGAGTCTCACTTTCTAATGTAGTCATTGGTCTAGTCCTTGCACAGCAGTTCCATCAGTAAATCTCAGCATGCTCTACAAAGGAGGTCGTAACATTTACCCCAAAAGCCTGTGCAAGGCTCTGCACAGCACACTTGATATTTTTGGCACAGGTACAAGTGTGATGGTAATTCAGGGTGCTCTGTAATTGGTCAACAGCCCTGCAGGTGCCTGATAACCTTGCTTTAGCTCATTTCAGTGAGTGTAAAAGCCAGAAGGTGTGGAAAAAGAAGGAAAGGCTTTATCTGAGCCCTGCTTTGATTTCAGTTGGAAAGCAGTTAGATGGATGTACCCAGCAGGAGAATGTCAGCTCTCAGAGTGACCCAGGAGGGCTGCAGAGGATGCACAGCAGCATTTCTAACCAAGATGGGACAAACCACGCTGCGACATCCAGCTCTGGCACCTCTGCTCTACACATTAACGGACACAAGTTTTATTTTCTCATGAGAGGATGCACAAACCCAATGCCCTGAACATTTGGGATGGGGTTTTTTTTGTGTCCAGAGACACTTTCCCAGTCTGAAAGGGCTCTAACACCAGACATGGGTAGCTAAGCACTTAGCTGCTTCAGCCCTTACAGTGCCCTTGGCTAGCTGGCCAACAGGGCTAGCTGTGAGATGGTCTAGCTGAGAGAAGGAGATAAAAGACCATGCCCTGAAGAAAACTCTGGACCATCCAGTCCCTCTGGGACTGGCCTGAAATCACAAGGAATCATGGATATTTATCTGTTTGAAAGAGAAAGGGACAGAGCTGCAAGAGCAGTGTGTGTTGTGGTTTGCAGATGGCTTAAAGTGTATCTGTTTGCATACACGTGAGGAAAAGGGATCAGGGTTGCTGTGGTTTTCCCTTGGTATCTGTTGCAATCAGGTATCTGAAGGTTTTCCCTAGAGGCTTCAGCATCAGTTAAAAAGAAAACGGTGTTATGAGAGAGGCCCCTGTTAATACAAGGAAGGACATTGTCAGGCATTAGAAGAGACACATGTCTACGTGAGCAGGGTCTGGGGGCATCTCTCCTCCACAACCAGAGACAAGCAGCTGCACTGGAGATAAGAAAAAGATAAGGACCCCGCTTCTGTCCCTCCTGCCCTTGCTCAGGTGGAGAAGGAATAAGCAAGTTTTAATCCTGCTTATCTGTGAAGACTGGGAGAAGCTCGCTTGCTTTTCACCAGCCTTATGGAAGCAGTGCCACGCAGAGATGAGAACGACCCAGCAGAGAAGCAGGACAGCATCTGTCCTCGTTTGGAAGCAGTGTGTGTCCATAGGGGAGAGCAATGGTGATGGCAGGAGGTGCTGAGGATGCAAGAGACAGTGGAGGAAAGCTGCACGGCTGCGGACACCCCAGGCTTTCCCCAGCTGAGCTCTGTAATACCTTGTGCTGCTGAATTGCCTGCGTGTGGATGACAGTGTGGGGAGGCGTGTGCGTTGATGCTCCAGATCTGAGCCAGGAGCCCCAGCAGGCAGGGAGCTGGCTGGAGACAGCAGCGACGTGGCAGTGAGGAGGAACCTGCAGACATCTGGGCTTCACCCCGGTGGGTTTGTGTCCACCCCACCTGAACGTTTGTGCCACTCTGTTTTCCTGGTGCAAAAGCAATACCAAAGTTGCATATGCACGTGCCCAGGAGGACTGAATTTCTAATTTGCCCTCATGAATATTCACAGTAAGTACTAGTGTATTCTCCAATCCACCCCTGGCAGCAGCACCATGTGATTTAACATGAATGATTACCACGTGGCCAGCACAGCTCAAAGAGCCCACACTAAATACCCACAGGATCCACAGAGTTAAATTATTTGAAGGAAAATATAACTCTCACATAATTTTCCGTAACAATCACTACAATCGCAAGCAGCTTGCAAATATTCTGTGCATGAAAAGGAGCTGATTTTCTCTGGGGAAATTCCTACTCTGCTCTCAGAATAAGCCTCCTAAAGCAACACCTTCAACAGGTTTCCGTATTAGAAGTGTGTTCTTCGTTATTAAACTGCTTTATACAGTTATCACCCCAAACTCCTCTGCAGCGTAAACATATCATTCCTGGGAGAAGCTGTCAGTGGAGTGCCAAACTACAGCATGCAATTAAAGCCCTAAACAATACAACACAATAAATCACTGGCGCTATGGCCGGTCAGTGTCGCCAAGCATGGAGTAAGGATCTTAATTACATTTAGACCAAACAAGTATTAGATTATTTATGGGATACTGTAAGTGCTTGACAATGGGTATAAAGTCATTCCACACGCATCCCTGGGCACTTCAGAGTCCGGATGAAGAGGTAGAGAAAGAGAGGGAGAGAAGCCGAGCCAATATCCATCACAGAGCAGTATTGGAAGGGAAAGAGCCATTGCTTTAAATAAGGCCCAATTGCATCATCAATTTTAAAGCAATAGCAGCAGCATCTGAAGAAAGCAGCAGCTGCCACAGGTGGCCAAACAGCTGGAGAGCTGCCAGCACCCACGGGAGCCACCAGGAACCTTGGCACTTTGTCACGCTCCAGCACGTTTTTAACCCTTCCATGGCGGAACCCCCTGCTATGCAATATCCAGGGCTGGAAGGAGCCCTGCAGCACCCAGGGGCTCTGCAGGAGCTCTGGGGGTTGCTGGGGGCTGTGTGGGGCAAGGCAGGATAGGGCTCCGTTGCACACGTTACCCAGCAGTCCCTGTAGCTCACAGCTGGAGTTTATCATGTCCCAGATGTGGCCAGGACTTGGAGGATGCAACACAGCTGGGAAATCACAGGGTTCAGCTGGGGCCATGTGAATCCGCCTCCAGCCGTGGATCATCTCAGGGCTCATGGATCCGTCAGAGTGATGCTGTTTTCAAGGCCCAGTTTAGTGCATCTTTTCTGTCCAATGACCCTGGAAAGCAGAGACTCTTCTTTGCTCAGGATGACCATTTCAGAAAGACTTGTGCTTGCCCCCAGGCTGTTCAGGCACAGGAACCTTTCTGGAAAAGCTGTTTGTTCATGAGAGCTTTCTCCAGGGAAGGTACTGAGTCATGAGTGGGTCTACCCCACTGCCCTGGGCTGAAGCAGCCCTACCTAATGCTGTTAAATGCCAGTGATATTGCTTGTTGCTGTACTGTAGACCTGAAGTCCCTGGCCCCTCCAGGCTATGAAGCTGGGTGAAGATGTCAAAGGATGCCTGTCCGTGCTGCCACATCCCCGGCCTGGACTCACATCATGCCTGATCCCAACATGTGACCTGATGCCACCAGGCTTGTCGGCACAGTGTGCAGGGCTTGTGCCCACATGCATCAGGAAAGGAATGGAGCAGGGCAGGATACTCTGAGGACAGACAGGTCATCCAGACCATGTTGCTGAGAGCCCTGGGACACTCAGGCCAATGGCTGTAATGTGAACATCACAAACATCTCTCCTTGTCAGGTTCAGGAGACTGCTGCTTTGAAACCCCTACATCAGACCTCAGGGAGTGACTTAACCGGCCCTTGTCCACACCTCAGCCCTGGCCACAGTCATGGTGTCTAGCCACTGTCTAGATGATTCACCCCCATGGCTCATCTGCTTGAGCACCACGTAGTGCTATGGCACTGCATGCACAGCCCTGGAAGACGGAGGAGATAGCAGAGCAAGGGTTGGCTGTCCAAGAGGCTCCAAGTTTGGGTCTAAATCCTCCCACTGCCATCCTCCACAGCCTAGGGCAAGTCAGCAGAGTCTGGTTCATCTGACTGCATTCAGATGCCTGCAGCAGCACTCCTTGTCTAGACAGCCATCAGTGCATGGAAAGATGGCTGGTGGGGTGCCCTTCAGCCCGTGGATGTCCAAAGTAGGTTAAGTGAGTCTGTTCTACCAGCAGCTATTTATTGCTATTGACTCTGGGGCACGGGACATCTAATTCCATATGAGTTGCCTGAAATCAGGCAAGGTGATCACACCCTACATCACCAGGAGACTTTGGTCCTTCTGTGTGCATCCCCGTCAACGTCCCCTCCATGTCTGAGTACTCAGAAGTGACAACAGGGTTTGCCAAGCTCTTCACACAGTGACTGTGGTCTTAGAAGCAATTCCAGGCAAGTCTGTGTTTCTTTTAGGACAGAGCTGAGGCTTTGGCTCAGTATTTGGGTTGGAACTATATGGGGCTTGGAACTAGATGATCTTTAAGATCCCTTCCAACCTCAACCATTCTATGATTCTGTGATTCTATTTCAGACCAAGAAGGGTGGCATGGACAGTGCCATCCATGCCTGCAGAGCTGAAGACCACATGCATCGGGAGTGGGTCACATTGCACATAGAATAAACAGAAGGGATAATCCCCAGATATGTCCATTCCCAGTGTCACTTTTTTTGACCCACCTGAACCAAATTTGCTCCTTCTGCTCTGCCAAGAGATCCCGGGCACAGGGCCAGTGCTGTGGGATAGCCCCATCTTGGCACCCGTGGATGAAGAAGCACCTAGGCTTTTTGAAGAGAGGTGAAGCAGGAGTCTTCCCAGGTGTGAGACAAGCTGTGAGCAAGGCAAGTGTGCTGAGCATTGATGGAGGTAGGCGACACAAAGCCCTAATTGCAGGGCAGGCTGATTGATCAAGCTGACAAGTCCAGCTTATCTCAGGCTCTGGTCCAAGGCTGCACTGTGCCACGAGGTGGCCGAAGCTCCTGATTGATGCCAAGGTCATGGGAAGGCACAGGGAGGGGGAGGAACAGGAGCCCACTCATTGCTGGGGATTATTCACCAGTGCTGGACCACAAGCAGCTGCTGGGCTCCCTGTCCAGACCAGTCTATACCCACAGCCAGCTGGGGCAGGGGGATACCCCAGCCAAGCCGTGCCCACATGCTGGACCCCTCTCACATGGCGCAAACCACTTGGAGGAATTGGGAGTTAATGCTCTTTTTTTTTTTCTTCTCTCTATTTCTTTTATATCCACCCCCCGCCTCCCCCCCCCTTCTGTCTCAACAGCCGACAGGCAGTAAAAGACCCTTTGCAGTTGTCAAGGCAACGCGGGATCATGAAGACGGTGCTGTGAAGTGGCAGCAGCCAAGGGCTCCGCTCTCAGTCTCCACCACTTCCCTCTCGAGGCCGCGGTGCTGCTGCCAGCTGTGGCGATGGGCACTGCCAGCTGTGGCAATGGGCACTGCCAGCCATGGTGATGGGCACTGCCAGCCATGGCGATGGGCATGGGTGAGAGCTACCCTGTGGAAAAGCCCAGGGTAGACAGTGGAGGAGCTGGGCACACTGCCTGGCCCTGGCCCCACTGCTCACAATGGGAGGCAGTGATGTGGCACCAGCCCCACATGGTCCCTGCCCACTGCCTGTATGCCTCAGGCACCATCTCTGCCCAGATCCGTCTTCCCCACAGCACTGTCACCGCACACCAGTCACACCAAAGGCATCCACCTTTCTGCTGTGATTAGCCCTCCATGAGGCTTCTCCCAGCAGACCCAGACCTTGGGGTTCAAAGTAGGCTCTCTGCATTCCATGGAGTCACCAGACCCACAGCAAGTCCTGTGGTACTCATGTTGGAAACCTGACATAGGCAAAGATGAACCCTGATTTGGACACCCTGTCAAGGACCACCTCCCCATGCTCACCCCTTTCTCAGCCTGTGGAGTGATTGCAGCAGGGATCCTGTAGATTGTCCTTGTATGGGCATTTTGCCAGGGGGAGATGCACCCTCTTCATTCTCCTACCACCCCCACTGCAGGAAAGCACGACCCTCCTGTTGGAGAAACCAACAGCATCTTCTGGGCATGACAAAGCAAGTGGATGGGACTTTGCAAGCTGTCTCCTATGAGTCAGGCACCCCAAAGAGAAAGATAAAATCTGAGGACAAGGGAAGTTTTGTTTGGCAGTAGCTCTCCTGGAAAGGTAAGATGCCTCTGCGGATGAGCAAGCAGAGGAGAGGCATCCCTTGGATGGAGAGGTGAGGATGCCTCTGGCCCCACAGTATATGTCTGGTGCAGGGTTCCCCAAATACTGTCCTTCTCACCAGCTCAGAGGGTCTGATCTGAACCATGCATGTCTGGCCTCAGCACATCCTACATTGGCTTGGCCCAGGTGCCCCAGCAGGACCAGCCAGAGGCATCTCAGCCTCAGCTGCCAGCTCAGGCTATCACCACACAGGGCTGCTTAGGCACACGTGAGAGCAGAACTGGGCCCCTCACCGGCTGCAGGAGCTGGCACGGGTGGCCGTGTCTCCTGCATGCTGTCTGTGGCACATAAACAGCCAGAAGGGAGGTGGCACATCCTCGCCATGCTCGTAAGGCCTCTTCAGCAGAGCTGGTGAGGGGAGCCACACACCCCTTAGGTGCTCATAGACATATCCAAGCTCATCCTTCTGCCTCCTCTGAACCAAGTGAGCAGCCCCTATTCCAGTTCCTTGTGCACGGACATGAAGCTCTGGAGGTTAGTGCAGAGCAGCACCTGCACCCTCAACAGTCCAGAGCCACATCATCTGGGCTGTGCTCTCTGGAGCACCTTTGTCAAGTCCTGGAGCGATAGCGTAGCAGGAGCTCTGGGAACCAGGCATGGCCGTTGAGTCCTGCTGTTGACACCTCTGATAGTCACGGTTGAATCCTGATAGACCAGGAGACATGCTCAGGTCCCTGCCAGGTCTGAGCTCAGTGTGGGTGCTGTGGGGCCAGCTGTACACCTCGACAGGTAGAAGGAGAGTCATTCCCATGGGAACGGGGGTTTTGGAGCAGGGCCGTGCAGTCACAGAGTCCATGGAGTTGGGCAGGGACCACAAGCCCTTGTCTCAGGCCAGGCACACAACACATCTGTCTGCCTGGCTCCCCACATCACCCCGTCTGACTGTCCCAGGCTGGTGCAGCACCCCAAGAGACAGGCGCTGAAACAGGCACCGTGAACCCAGCCAGCCTGGGTGCCCACAGTGCTCAGTGACAGGGCCGCAGGAGCAGATACTCATCTCTGATACATTTGGCATTTTCTGTGGCTCTTGACTCTGGGGAAATGATTGCTCTGCTCTGAGGGATCTATAAATAGACATTGCCCACTAACCTCCACTCCCAGGAGGCCAGCGATGTGTCAGGCACACAGTGACTGCTGCCTGAGCTGACGCCCCAGCCTCTGCTGGGTCAGTGCTATCTGCCAGGCTCCCCAGGCCTGCCCAGCCTGACTCTGCCTGAGAGGAGGGAAGGAGACCAAGGAAATTTCTTTCTCTGAGATAGGCAGTGTCTGGGGGGATGGGGGGTGGAGAAAGGAGGATGAAAGACAGCACCTTTCATGGTGCACAGGCACTCCAGGGTGGCATTGCTCTCAGTGTCACATCACTCCTGGCTGAAGTCCCCTCACCACAGGAGTGCTTTGCCCTGCCTGGGCTGGAAGGCAATGGGCAGACACTAAGGGCCCCCCACTTTTGTCCTCATCAGGTTCTGGCAGAGCTGTCCCCACTGTGCTGAGTGCTCTTTAGGCAGCTGTCTGCTGTGGAGCCACTTCTCTGGGAGCAGAGTGCTTGTCAAGGACAGGCGTGGGCGGTTCCCCACTTTGCCACTCTCCCCTTTGGGACAATCAGTGGAAGGGACCTACTGATTGTGGTTTTCCTTCTGCTGTAACAGCACCAGGTAGCCCCAGCACTCAGCCTGTCCTGGAAGATGCTGTGGAGAATCCTCTTCTGTGGGACTTGTGTCTCTACCCTGTTGGAGGGTATGTGGGCAGAGGGTGAGTGTTTGGAGGGACCTTCACGCTACTTGGTTGGGCATTCCCACCCCACAGAGACATGGGCCATGCAGACATCTGCCAGCCCTAGGGGCAGCCATGCCAGCAGGCTCTCTGCACACTTAGGCAGAGTTGGCTTCAGCCCAACTCTGCAGTTCACCCAAACTCCAGCCACTACCCTCATCCCACCTCCTCTCTGCTCTTTCTCTGTATCTCCAGGGCTGGGGAAGCCATATTCCTACATGTGTTATGCAACTCTCAGAGACAGGGTTATGTGTCTGTCTTTCTCCAAATCTTGTGGCCCTTGTCCCTCTGAGGTGACTCTCTGTGCCTTGTGTCCACCCTGCCCCACATTGAACGACTGCAAGACCTCCTATGCTAGAGGTTTCTGCCCATGTCTCACCTGTCCTGTCTCACTTTACAGTTGTTGAGGCATGCTCCATGCCAGAGCCAGGCAGAGGGTCAGGTTCCTCCTCGAGCAACCTCTGCAGGGGCAAACACATCTTTCATGGCTGGGAATAATGAAAGGACTTTCCCTTCTGGAGTTACTGAGCAAGAGCCAAGTCCTCAGCCTGATGCATGGGTGCTGGTGTCCTTGGGCTAACGCTATCCCCTGAAAGGTTGATCCAGAAGCTTCCCATAGCTTTGCAATTCCAAAAAGGAGAAATGACAAGCCAGGGAAACTTGAAAGGAGTTAGAGGGAAACCAAACAATATCTGAGCTCTTAAATCACTTATGCTCAGACTTTGAATGGATTTAAATCCACTGTCTCCTACTGGAATTATACACAACAACCGCATTGCAGCCAGCCTGGTTGGAGCTGCATCTGCAGTGTGTCCAGGCCCTTGGTGCATGTATCCCCATGGCCATGTTCCCAGCAGCCCCGAGTCTTTCCACATCTATCTGCTCCTTCCCCAGCATGTGTACTACCCCACAGACCTCAAACAGCCTGCCCTGAGTCTCCTGTGGGATCATGTCTCCACTGTAGCCACAGCTGGGATGAAGATGGCCATTCCTTCCTATGAAATGGTCAGAGATTTCAAAATGCAACTGGGATGAAAGCCAGGCTTTTCTCCATGGGAAATGACAGCATCAAGGAGGAACCGAGAATCAGCCAGCATTTGGAGTCTCTGGCTTGTAGGATGCAGGTTCAGGTCTTGGTGAATGCTGGGCTCTCCATCCCTACCAGCCCTGAGGTCTGGGGTCAGCAAGGGACACAGCCTCATGAAGATGCTCTTCCCTAGCAACAGTTCAGCTCTGGGCGCCTGTTTTGGGCATGGTTTCCTAGGGATGCACTTGGGATTTTTCTGGATCAGACAGGACATAGATTCCCCAGCACAAGCTGTGCAGATGCTATTGGCAGGGCCAAGCTCGGCTCTTGCTGACAGTGCTGGAGGGGGAGGGGACCTTGGCTGGATTCACACAGCTGCTGGAGACAGGCAGGATGAGGCCGGCGGGTGATCCTTGGTGAAGAGGACCTTTCCAGGAGGGTGAGGGAGGCGGATATCAGAAGTGAGAGACTTTCGTTAATGCATCTCCCACTGTGTCCCTTCCCGGATGATGAGCTTCCTCAGAAAGGAGGGGAGAGGACGACCTCCCCACCCTGCCAGCTTGGAAAACCTCGCCCAAGCGATGCCAGGATGTGTTGTATCTCGTTGCCACGGCAACTGACATCTTACGGTGCTGAAGCAGGCGTATGTGGAGTCATGCCACATGAATCACGCAAAACATCTGACCTCAGTGTGACGGGGACAGACCAAGAGCAGAGATGCACTGTTGAGGCTGAACCCCCAGAATGGACTCGGTCACAGCTACGGAGATGGGTGCAGGGGAGGAGGGGTGGTACTGCTGCAGGCAGCAGCACTGAACCCACCTTCAGCATGAATCCAGAGCCTGGTGCAGCCGAACTTGAGGGACGACGGGGGCAGGAACCTGCAGGGATGTTCAGTGGGGTAATGAGTGCAGAGGGGCTGCACAGTGTGAGCTCCAAGAGCTGGGATGGATGCAGAAGCCAGTGGTATCCCCTTTCTGCAGTGTGGGGACAATCCTGACTGGCACTTGGCATTTCTCCCTGCCCTGCACCAGCTGCCTTTGCAGCTTCACTCATCCTCAGGAAATCACGAGTGAAGGATTCTCTCTAGAAGCTCCCAAATAAGTAGAACCATCTGGTTTTGCTTCCCGGGCTGGGAAGCAACTGGGCACACCCGTTGTGGCAGACGTGTAGTTTTACAGGGTTTTCACCCAGAACATACGATCAGAGGTGCTTTTCCAAATCCTGGATGTCCACGTGTTCCCAACGATGGGTGCAGGGCTGTGCTCCCTGAGCGTGATTGGTTCCTCCTGGGATGCTTGGCACAGGGGACCACTCTCTGTGGGTGGATTTGAGGGAGGAGGAGTCTGCTTCCGTCTGTCATGTTATTTAAGTGACACCTACTAGACATCAAAGTCAAGGAGAGCAAACTTTTCCATCTCAACTTGTTGAGAGATGAAATGTTTTCAGCCCAGCAGTGGAATATTACTCCCCTCTCCTCCTCCCAGATGGAGTGATTACAGTTTTCCTCAAAAAAATGAGGATGAAAATTAGCTCTTGAGTTTCTATCATTTCATTGTCCTTCATCTTGGGGTGGAAAAAAGGATGGAAAGGGAGAAGGTTTGAGGTGGGAAAGACAAAAAGCCTAACCCCCAGATGCTGCATTTAAATTCATAAAAAATTCTGGAAAATAAAACCCCAGCAACTTGCATCAATATGTTTCTTTCCTTTCAAAATGACTAACTTTTTACCAACCAGACTCATGAGAGAAAAGCAGCACAGACCTTCTTCCCCCAGTCAACCTTTCTGGGAGCACTGGTTCTTCTTGTCAGCGGCAAATCTCAATAGAAATGCATTTTCTAGCAAAATGTTGTTATGGTGGAGTCTTCCCCATGTCACAGCTGTGTTTTGCAGTCTCTGAAGGCTCTGAAGCCCTGGTTTACAAACAGAGTAATTTCTCCAGTCAGGAGCAGACATGCTACCAAGGGATGACCCTGACCCACTCTACATCAAGCAGACAGGACAGCCAAAAGTGTGGCTGCAATATGGAGCTTTCTATGGTACAAATCTTGTCAGGAGATACTTAGGCCCCCAAGAAAAGAAAAGCAAACAAACAAACAAAAGATTAATTCCTCTTCTAGCCAACTTGTCCTGGTGTATCCACCCAGCTCTAGTGAGATCTCACTGGAGGCTTCAGGGTGGGGATGCAGAAACAAGAAGGAGTGAAATCTGCTCTTCGGGAAGCAATAAATGCCTTCTGCCTTTTACAGGCAGTTCCTGACCTTGCTGTAGCTGATGGGCAAGTTTATGATCTTGCATTTTAGCTAAATGGAAGAGTCAATTATTCTTCCTTTTGGTTTAAAATGACTTTAGGAACAGAAATGCTAAACGAGTGAAGAGTCCAGCAAAAGCTAACCCATGAGGAAAACTGGGGTCTCTGAGAAGAACAGCTAGAAGGGGAGGGCTGTCAGAAGGCAACTGAAAAGCAAAGGGCAAGCGGAGACACAGGAGTGACACTGGCTTTAGCAGGAGGAGCAGCCTGGTGGGGCTTGGTGGCCGAGCAACCATAGGCATTGCTAGCAGGGGAATTGCCTGCTGATGTTTGTGCCCACCTACCTTTGGTGGAGCAGACCCCATCTCCAGCGCACACTCAGTAAAGGGCTCTGCCAGGGAAATCCCAGCTCCTTCACTGCTGGCAGCAGGCTGCTATGGCTTCAGGGCTTGCACATCACACAGACTAAAGCGATTACAGAAAAAACTCTGATGCATTTCAGCTCCTCTGCACTGATGAGTTGGAGCTCTCCCCTCTCCTCTGCTTGCAGGGCCTTGACTGCCAGCTGCTCTCCAGCTTTCACCCCAGAGGAAGATTCATTCACCACAGCAAGCAGTCGGGAAGAGGAAAGGAGCCTCTGAGCTCATCTGTACAGGACATGGGCACAGCTCAGGAATCAGTGGCCTTATGAGCCCCAGAGCAAGGCAAATCTGGAGCAGATTTCATCTGGACATGAGTTCTCACATCCTTTCCACATACATTCTCATTCATCAGAAGAAATGCAGAAGGAGGTTGAGAGCACCAGCCCCGCCCTTTGACAGCAGTGTGAATTTGGGTAGCTTTTTCCAGTAAGCCCCAACACTTGCCATCATGGTCACCCTCAGCTCTCTGGCTGCAGTGATGTAGGGCACTGGATCAGGATGGCACTCCTTTTCTTCTGCTCCAGGTGCCAGGCTTATGCTTCCATATAGCATGGTATCATGCTTCCATATAGCATGGTATCATGCTTCCCTGAGACACCAGCTTGCAGGAAGCTTGCCTGTGTGTTTCTGCACCCTACTCCACCAAGGATGTGTCCTCAGCTATGGCACTGCAGGCAGCAAGAGCTTATCTGATGCAGTCAAGAGGTGCCCATTTCTCACCTGGGGTGGAAGACAGCATCTAGAATCATAGAATCAGACTGGTTTGGGTGGGAATGGACCTTTAGAGGCCATCTGGTCCAACCCCACTGCAGGGAGCAGGGACATCTGCAACTAGAGCAGGGTGCTCAGAGCCCCGGCCAACCTCCCCTGCAATGGTGCCGGGGATGGGGCTTCTAACACCTCTCTGGGCAACCTGGGCCAGGCTCTCAGCATCCTCAGTGTAAAAAATCTCTCCCTTCTGTCCAGTCTAAATGTCCCTCTTTTAGTTTAAACCCATCACCCCTTGTCCTGTCACAACAGGCTCTGCTAAAAAGATTGTCCCCATCTTTCTGACAAGCCCCATAAGTACTGAAAGGCCACAAGAAGGTCTCTCTAGAACCTTCTCTTCTCCAGGCTGAACCCCCCCAGCCCTCTTAGCCTGGCCTCCCAGCAGAGGGGTTCCAGCCCTTAGAGAGAACCAGCAGCCCCAGGCAGAGCCAGGCTGAGATTCACTGAGGTGTCATCCTGCCAGTTCTTCTTGGGAACCTCATTATCCTTCTCACAGGTGAGCAAAGGTGTTGGGGTCCTGCAACACAGGAAACCTCATTTGATCACTGCTTAGGGAAAATTTCTGCCTCTTTGGTCCAAAACAAAGCAAAGATGAGTTAATGTGGATTTCCCTGTAAACCAGTTCTGACCTGGACCCTAAAACAGGCAACTGGAACATGCCAGGGACACTTTGTCTCTCCCCAGAGCACAGCTGCAGCACAGTTTGTCTTTCTGTTTTGGTCTTTCCTCCCCGAGGATGCACTCAATACCCAGCATTTATTTTTTCTCTGCTTTTCTTTGCATTAGTTCCCTGTATTTCTGATCCATCATTTCTGCAACAGTGATAATGCCTTTAATCGTCTCCCAGGGAGAGAGACATGGCCACAGGGTGAAGATGCAGGAGCACCAGGGACTCAAGGATGCACATTGTTAATAATTCCTGAAATACAGACAAACTTTGTGAGGCGTTTGCCTTCTGGAGCCTCTCCAAAGGACTCTGACCAAGATCTCCCCACCTGGGTGAAGATTCTCTGGCTCTCTACAACCCCAGAAGACACAGATGGGTGTGTATGTGCAAACACACACAGAGTCATGCACACACTTGTACACACACATGCACACCCTTTCGTGAAGACACACTCCCATGTGTGCACAAGAGCAGAAAAGCAGCGGTGGTCAGATTGTGATGTGAAGTGTCTCATGGTGGGAAGGCCAGATTCTGACCCCTCCCTGCATCCCCCTTTCCCAGCCCTCTGCATCGGATGCGTGACCAGATGAGGAACTAAGATACGTGCAAAGAGGTGAGTTTCCAGCTCATTCGGACACCAGCAGCTGTACAAACGCAGCACACCCAGGGCAGAGGCAGGAGCGACTGACTGACCACACCTGACAGCCTCCAGATCTCACCATCCCAGGGGTCACTGGTCTTTCGCCTGCAGGCACAGACAGACTGACATCCCACAGTCCTCACTGCTGCTTGCTCTCCCACCTGCAGCCAGGTTTGTCGCTGCTCTTGTCACATCCAGGCACAGACTTGTGCCTTCCTAGGATGCCTGGAAGAGATGTTTCTTCTGTAGAAAAGTTCAAACAAATAATGACACTCTGATTGAGATATTTTTCTTTCAGCGGCAAAAAGGTTCAGAGTAAATATGTTTTTAATAAATATTTTGAATTAAATTGAGCTCTTCCCCTGCAATGGTTTGATTTTTTTCATAATTACATTTTTCAATGGGAAAAGAAGAATTTGGTCAAGTGACTCAGAGATCACTGAGCAGCATTGTCTTGGGTAGCCAGGCCCTTCAGGTGTGAGCAAAGGCTCTGGGTATGATGCTGCTGCCTGCCCCGTGCAGGCTGGCAAAGGAGTGTAGGGTGTGGGTTTGCTGCTCACTGGAGGTAAGAAAAAGGGCAGGCCATGGCCCCAGCTACCCTGGGCATTGCTGCTGCCTGCACCCCTGCTTGTCCTGCACGGTGGGAGGCTGTGTGCAGGGCCACGTCCCTTGCAGAGAGCAGAGAACTGGTCCCTGTACAACCTCTGGCAAGTTGCATGCCAGCCTGAGCCTGGTCTCCACCTCTCATCCCCAGAGCTAATAATATCAGATCAGTGGAGTTTGTTGAGCTGGGGTGATGCTGGGGCTGGGACACTTGGTCTGGCCACACAGGCTGGATCAAAGTCCCCATGGTACCTACAGTTGCTCTACATCAAAAGCTGCTGGCATGGAAATGGCTGGTGTTTCTCTGGGCTGTGCAGACTGAAGGCAGTTCAGCTCTTTCCTGGTCCCTGTGTTTTCCAAATGGACTACTGTCCCTTCATTTGGCTTTCTCTCCCCAAATGCAGCAGTTTCTTCCCCTTCCCCATCCAGGTTCAGTCTGTGCAGGCAGCACTGAGTCAGGCATGTGGCCTTTGTGCACCAGGAGGGATGTTGGGGACCGCTGCTTTGCTCTTCCCTGGTCCTGGAGAAAGCAGCCTCACGCGATGCTCGGGCTCGCTGGTAGCTTGGAGGCCTGATGGTAATAAATGAGTCAGGAGCACATCTGCACACAGCGGAGATGCTCCCTGCCAAGTCGCTGCACTGCAGGACCACTCTCATCTGTCTCTCTTTAACAGGAACAAATGGAAATGAGCGAATCAATTAACACAGCACATTAGCAAAATGTCAGAGCCTCCCAATCGCACTTAACCCTTCCCTCTGCCAGCCCGTGCCAACAGCCCAGCATGGGCTGAGTCAGCAGCATAGGTCGTCCCGGCCAGCTCCTGGCCACAGTGGCTGCAGCCAGAAGGACCTCTCCCCCTCTGCCCAGACAGCAGAGACTGGAGCTGAGATCGCAGCAAGGACCACCTCACTTGCGGATGACATGGAGGTGGGGGGGCTGCCGGGGCTGAGGAGGGTGGCTTGCTGCCAGGCAGACCACAGCACACGACATCCAGCTTGCAGCTCCCATGGACCCCTTCACGACTGTGGAGATGCAACTGAGAGCAAGTTTCTTCCAGATCAGGGCCAGGAAAAGGAGATGTCTGAGTGCCAACCCCTTTACTTCCTCCCAAGCTTATCCTTGCCTGGAGAAACCCTGGTGAGGGCTGAGGCATCCTGAGTGTGCTGAAGCCCGTGCAGGTGGAGAACAGTGCTGAGCTGGGCTGAGCCAGGCCAGATAACCAGCACAGGGCTGGGCTCTCCTGCTGTAGGACTCATGATGGCCCTGACCCTCCGTGCCAGGGTGGGACAAGGGCTTCCTGGCCCTGTGGATCTGTTGCTCCCGCACAGCAACCCTTGCACATGTGCGAGCAACAGGAGCATCAAGCCCTCTCTCCTCTTCGCCACTAAGTGTCAGAGGCAACAGGAGAGCAGTACTAAAACATAATAAACCCTCATCAGCTAATTAATAATTAGAGACACTTGTGCCTGAAAGCCTGGCTCCATTGGTGGGATGATGCATCTCAGCTCTCCTGCCAGGCACAAGCATCACGATGTCCAAACCATGATGGACCTCAGGGTTGATGTATGCCTGGGCTGCTGGAGGTCCTGGACTGTGGGACACCCAGAGCAAAGTCTGTCTCGCCTGCTTCTCCCAGCGTGTGTTTAGATGCACCCCCCCCTATTCCAGGGCCTGGGTGTCCATCGTGAGGAAGTGGTCAGGGTCTTGTTTCACCCAAGGCATGGACACATGGCTGGCTGAAGTCCTCACACCGGGTGGGCAGAGTAGCCAGAAGTTCAGGCTATTTCCTCCTTCCTATGGGATGGGAACAAGGCTCCAAAATCTCAAATTGGTCTGACATGGAGACCCCCCACGTGATGGCCCTCACAGCTCTAGCCTGCAAACAGGAGACCCGACAGGAGCAGTTGGTCTTGGCATCTGCATTTGCTTGCTGGGTTCATGAGCTGGACATTTTCTTAATGAAAGTATTGGGGGTGTGGAAATAGAAGAAAGCTTGCAGCACCAGTAAGAGAAAGTGACAGATGTTGCCAGCAATGGCTGGTTCCTTGGCGGGCACCTCTGAGCACATCCCTGTGGTCACCCTGTCTCCCTGCAGAGGCACCAATGCACTCACACACCGACGTGTGTGTGCAGACCCCATGCTGCCAAGTGGCTCGTCACCCACCTCTGTGCACACGCACGGGCGCGCACACGCTCTCGAGTGGCACTGCCAAGAGCTGCGTCTCCCATCTGAATCAGAGATGGAAACTTTCCGAGAGCCACTCAGAAACACTGGAAAAAAATGCTGTAAATAGCCCGAGGTTCAATGCACTTAAAGGAGGAGAGAGCAGAGCTGCCTTTGGATAAGAGAGCTGTCATCTCGCACTGCCAGGAGTGCCAGCGATGGCCAGGTGCACTGAGAGGGAGGTGGGGAACTGAGGAAGAGCCTCTACATCCTGGGGTCAGCCCAGCCTCTCCTGCCTGGGAAATCAAGGCAAACCAGTGATAAGCCCCAGGAAGCAAACACAAGGATGCCTGGGACACCTCCCCAGCTCTGCACCACCCACCAGACATCACCACCTCTGCCCATTCTAACGGCCAAGGGTCACACGTGTGGACCTGTCCTGTCTCTCTCTCTTCCATAGACTCAGGTGTGGAGATGTCTGCAGCCAGGACTGGATCTAGCCAGGTCCTTTCAGCATTATTTGCCTGTCTTTGTTCTTGCTCTGTGGATATCCCAAAGGCAGTGCAGGAAGTGCTCACAGGGCCCCTTTGAAATGCTCCAAGAGAAAAAGGCAAGGAGAAGCCCCTCTGAGCAGACACTGCAGAGCAATCCCACCAGCCAAATTCCTGCATTGTGGTTGGGGTGATTACCCGCCGTCAATGGCCTCTAATCCACTGCCATCGATTCCCACAGGAGCGCCCGCTCTGCAGTCCCTGCTGCATACAAATCCCGACTGCAGAATAGGGATGGATTGTTCAAGGCATCACCTCGATTATGCGTCATGGCCCTGATAGCTCAGGGGACTTTGTGTCCTGCCTCCCTGGGCCCTGAAGAGAGCAGGGTGTGAGACCTGCGATGGGAAGCCAAAGGCGCCGAAACAATCATTGCCATGAATTAATAATGTTCTGCATGTCTATGGGCTCTTCCAGATGGAGATTTTAAACCACTTTGCAGGCACTAATGAGGAGAAGCTGGGTGGGACGAGGTGTGGAAGGAGATATTTGAGCTCGCAGTGCTGCAAGGCAGCGATGCTCTGGGATGCTGTGGCCCTGTACCTGGTCCCTTCCAGTTCCAAGATGCTCTAGAGGGACTGTGCATGACTCAATGGGGGGGAAGTTGTAATTTGTGCCTCTGCTCCCCATTTCAGCCCTGTCATGCTCCTCTGCAGGGGCTGTCAGGGCTCAGGGCCGATCTGCCTCAATGCCGCGGTTAATGGGCATGGCAGGGGCCCGGCTGTGCTGACTGACACGGCAGACATCAAAGCTGTGTGAGACCTGGCAGTGCCGTCACGCAGCTGCGTGCCAGCCCTCCCCACAGCCCCATCCTGGGCAGAAGTTGCCTCCTCATCCCCCTGTAACTCCTGGGAATAAAGACCAGTATCAGTGAGGGGGAACTGGTCCAGTCTGACCAGTGGTCCCTCTCCTCACCCTGTGCATGCTCCTGCCAGCTGCCTGCTGAGTCCCCATGCAGCACGGTGGCTCTGGAGAGTCCAGGGTGCATTGGACTCAACCTGAGCCCATGATGGGGCACTGGCCTCTGGGCACGTTACCTGTGGCTCCAGCCCTGACAGTCATTCAGCTACTCAGGCCATGCAAGCAGGGAGAGACTTTAAAACCCAGAGCCACTGCTGCAGTTTGGGGTCTGACCTTCTTCTCCCTGTGAGCCTGAATGGTGTCCAGAGACACCCACAATCCTCTGGAACCTTTGAAGGAGACAAAACACACTGGCCCTACAGATCCATGTTTGTTCCTCTGTGGCTGCAAACCCACAGGGAGTCTCCCTGCACAGTTCCTCCTCCCTGCCTGCATCTCACACCCCTCATGGCAGAAACAGGCAGACAGAGCAAGAGGGGGCAAATAAAGGCAGGAGAGGAGATGAGGCCGTGACCATCAGTCTCACAGGTATCTCTGATGGACTGGCTGGTGGCTCCAGCTTGCTGATATGGGGCAGCCAGCCCTATTCAGAGCCAAGTCAAGGACTGCCAGGAAAAGTGACTCCTTGGCCAAAGGAGAGAGCACTGCCTTCTTGGCCCCATGTTAGCTGCTCATGTGGTGCCTCAACTCTCCCCTCTGCTCTCCCAGCTAGGCAGTAGTGTTAGTGGTGCTGGTTCCCACAAAGTTGAAGGATGTCACAGCTGGGTCACCACTGCTCAGAGCATGCATCTCCTGGCTTCTCACCCTGGATCCCCAGGCTGGGAGTATCATACTCACCTGACTTTTCATCAGTAGCACCTTTCTGATGCTGGATCCTCTTTCCCAGGGAAGGATGAGGGCTTCCTTGTTCACCAGCTTCCCCATGACCTGTGACTGCTTCTCTTCATGGCTGACCCGTGACTCCACTCACTTGTACCAGAAAGTTATATAAATATGTGTATCTGTGTATACATATATATATATATTTCTTTGTTAAGGAGAGCAGTGTCTGTATGGTCCTTGCACCAGAGGCAGGCTCCCCCCAAAGTCAGGACTGGGCAAATGCCTACTAAGCAGCCAGATTCCACATCCGTCTGTCCACCAGCCATGCCATGTCTGTCTGGGTGCCCGTCCTCTGCAGCACTACACAGCAGCAGCATCCAATACCGAGATGTAAATACAGCTCCAGCTGGACCTGTGCACTGCAAGTCATCATGCACAACCTTCTTTTTTTTTTTTTTTTTTTTTTTTTATAATA